>PVJX010002577.1:43421-125751 GCA_004027295.1 Dolichotis patagonum | reverse complement strand
TGAAGATATCTCTTTATGTCCGCTAACGCTGTGTTTGATGTTGCATTTTTGCTGCCCTCAGTCTCTTTTGTATTTGCCTCTCCTGGATCGATGTTCTCACGGTTGGGGGCTGGGAGTGTTTTCTTATTTCTCCCTTTCGTCATGTTTTTGGTTCCTTCCAAAGAAGTGTACAGTGTAATTCCCTTACCCTTTTCTTGTTGTTTAAGGTTCCTCTAGAGGGCGCAGGCTAGGAGCTTTAGCCCTTTTCAATAGGTTATCAGAGATTAGAGTTCACCCACGGGCAGTATACGCTACCTCTTCCCTTCTGGGCCAGTCAACCTTTGCAGGCCTTCACTGCATCAGTGTGCACTGATCTCCGGGAAGTAACTGGGTCCCCGCCAGGGGCGTGGCCTAGTTCAAGTAGATTCCACCAATCCCCTCGGCGAGGGGAGTAACCAGCTGAAGCCACTTCCTTATGGAGTTAGGGCTGTCCTGCCCAAATCCAACATGTCCAGTTGGCTTCCCTTTTCCTGTGGTAGGGTCTTATTCCCATCACTCACCATGTCCCCGAGAACTGCTGGACTGCCCGACCTCTGATTTCAGCGCGGTTGCAGTGGGAATCCACGGTGCCTCTGGGTGGGTCGTGTGCAGAGCTGGTCCCGGCGAGCTGCACGCAGGGCTGTTCAGCTCCCAAGCTCCAGCGGCTCAAACCAGTCGATTCGGCTCGGATCCCTTGTTCAGGTCGGGCGGGGTTCAGGTGGCTCGAGGAGGGTGCCGTGCTCGCTGATCTTATCTTCACTAATAGTAGCCCCAGGACCTCATATTGGAGCGGGTTTTCGCACTGTAGTTACTTTCTGGGTTGTGAGAGTCTATGTCTCTCTGTTTGAGTCTCTCCAGGATGTTTTATTCTGGCATTTGAGCTGTCTCTCTCCTGCTACCTACCAGTCCGCCATTTTGTGCCTTTTCCCAGAATGCAACATCTTCTGTCTCACTTGGGGTTTTTTTTTTTTTGGTACCAGGGATTGAACTCACAACCTCATGCTTGCCAGGCAGGCGCTTATGCGATGAGCTAAATCCCCAGCCCTTTCTCACATTTATTGGACTCTAGGGATACAAGTTAACTTTATATTTTATTATTTTGTTTTCTACAGCTATTACTTTCAATTGTTTTAGTAAGTCTTTAAAAAAATTTTCATTCAAGACTTTCTTTTACCTGGGTGTCATAGTGCATACCTGTTATCCTAGCTCTTGGGAGGCTGAGGCAGGAGGAGGATCATCTAGAGTTCAGACTGCCCTGGGCTACATAGTGCAAGGCTAGGCTGAACCACATAGCAAGATCCTGTCTCAAATTAGACCCTGCCCCCAGTTCCTTAAGTAGTATGTTTACTTTCAATGGTATATCCTTTCTTTGTTGTATCAGTTTATTTGCTAATTCTGTAATGTTTTATTTATGCAATGGGGGCAGTTTTGGGAAATAACTTTAGGCAGTGAAATGTACTAGGTTATCTTAGGTGCCTTTTAGTGTTTGTGTTATTTTTAGTTATCTTTTTGCTTTGCAACTTTTTTTTTTCCTTTTCAATCTTGTGGGGTTTGGTTTTGTTTTGGTTTTGAGGCATCGTTGCTATGTAGCTCAGATTTGCCTTAAACTCGAATCACTCAGCCTCTGGATTGCTGGGATAGCAGGTGGGAGCCACTATGCCCAGTCTGTACTTGAATTTTCTTTCTTTCTTTGTTTTTTTTAACTGGTACTTGGGATCAAACTGACGACCGCGCCTGCAAAGCAGGCGCTTATGCTGCTGAGCTAAATCCCCAGCTCCTGCACTTGATTTTTCATCTTGTTCTTTTTGTATATTTGCACCACTGGAATTTATGTACTTTCTTGAAAGTGTTCACCATTTTTGAGACCATGACTTGAGGGATAAGTAATTTGCAAGGTTTTTTTTTTATTTGGTACTGAGGATCAAACTCATGACTTCGTGCTTGCCAGCCTGGTGCTTGTGCCACTGCCCTCCTTCCTTTTGAGACAGGGTCTTAATCTTGGCCAGGTCAACCTTAAACTCCCGATTCTCCTGCCTCAGCCTCCTAAATGGTGGGATTACATGCATCCACCCCTAAGCCCAGTTCTGTAGTTTGCATTTTTCTGAAGCCAGAAGGATTGGAGGGGTACACTATAAAAGTTTAACTTTGAGCAACATGCGCTTACTTAATGGTGCAACCACGGGCTGATTCTCTTTTCTGGAACTTTATTCATTCTCTTGCACAGTGGCACCTGTGGCACAGCAGGCTCTTTGTTATCATTGAAAGCTCTAAACCATCATCACTGTTACCATGTATAGTAAACAAAGTTTTTAAGTTTTATTATTTATTATAATTTTTTTAGTACTCGGGATCGAACTCACAACCTGGGGCTTTCCAGGTGGTGCTTACACTGCTGACATAAATCCCTGTCTGTTACCCTGTTTAAACCTCTGCTATGTGTGTACATCTCATTCCTCTGTGGGATTATAAATACTAATTATTCTTAGCACCTTTTATTTCCTTACTTCCCTTTAGTTTTCTACTTATCACCTGAAGCCAGTATAGCCCTGTTTAGGCAGAAAAAGTTAAGTAGGCACGGGAATAAGAGGGAAGCGTGCTCTCTCCAAAGTTTGGAGTTTTAGTTGTAGTCTCGGAATTTTAGGAGATTACAAGAAAGCTGAAGAGCTGAATCCTATAGGTCAGCCTAAAACAGTTTTCACTGTTTGCTAAAATCGTTTTCATTTTGTTTTTTTGAAAGAGGCTTTCGCTTTGTAGTTCAGGCTGACCTTGAACTCACTGCGTTGTAGCTCAGGCTGGCTCAAACTTGCTATACTCCAGCTCAGCGCTGAGTGTGGGATTACAGATGTGTGCCACCACACCTGGCTTCTCTACAATTTCATATCACTCCTTTTATAGAGAACCCTTTCCTGTCCTCGTCGTGATCCAGGAAGGTTTATAATTGTAATCCCAAGAAGAAGTTACTAGAATTCTAGTGAGTTAATTCCAATCTACCACTTCAGTGCAACCCATGATGAGAATAAAGACACTGACATATACATACAATTATGGGGAGCCAAGGGATCCTAAGTCTAGCCAAGATGGTTCACCAGAACAAAGGCCTTGACCCAGAGCCCTTCCTAGGTTTTATTCTCCATGAGGGGAGTGGCTCAGGGATGAGTGACAGTGAGAGCGGTGGGAAATATGTGACTGCCATGACTACTGTGAGCTAGGCTAGGTAGGAGGTCTGAGATCACCTCTGCAATATGCAGGGGGCAAGAAATGCAGAGAGAGTAATCTGCATAGCACGACTGAGGTAGTTTCTAATCATTTGAGGTCTGGTGCTTCAGTTCTGATGTACAGTCCTTTTTGCCCTGTGAAGTCACAGCTTCTTTCTCAAGGCTCAGTCCCAGCAGACAGCATGGAGCACTGCTCCCCATCCCGCCCAGCTCAACCACATATTTGGGGAGTCACTGGGAAGGATAACACTGACCTGTTGCCTTGCTTCAGAGATTACACATCAGCTCCTCAGCCAGCCCAGTTTATATTGCTTAAAGCCAACTGAAGGGACCAAGAAATAGCCTAGCCAGCTCTGTATATACCAATACGTGGAGATAGGGCCAAGTTATCCAAAATGGAGATAGTTGCTCTTCTTTTCAAGGAGAGTGAAGTATAGCCATCTGTATGATTCCCCACACCCTTCCTTATGGGTTTTTAATGTAATATTATCTGCCCTAGTCCCCGGTTTTGTTGGTTTGGTTTGCTTGGTGGTTTTAACTTTTAAAAATTTTTTAACATTGGAAAAATATGTGATTTCGGGGTTGGGGGTTTAGCTCAGCGACATAAGTGCCTGCGTGGCAAATGTGAGGTCATGAGTTCGATCCCCGGCACCAAAAAAAAAAAAAAAAAGAAAAAGAAAAATATGTGATTTCAAATTACCTTTTAAAATGCAATACCATGAAAAAATACAAACAGTAAATAAATATGTGAAAAAATGTTCAACATCACTAGTCATCTGAGAGATGCAAATTAAAATAATACTGAGATTAAATCTCACTCCAGAAAGAATGGCTGTTAGCAAGAAATCAAGTAATTACAAATGCTGAAGGGGCTGTGGGGAAAAAGGAACCTTTCTCCACTTTTGATGGAAATGCAGTCTGGTGCAACCACTGCAGGAATCAGTATGGAGATTCCTTAGAAAACTAGGACTAGGGGTCCCATTTGACTTAGCTATTCCCCTTCTGGATATTTTTCCAAAAGAACTAAAAACATCATACCACAATGATATATGTGCATCTATAGTTATAGCAGCACAGTTTGTAATAATCAGATCTTAGAAACAACCTAAATGTCCATCAACTCAGGAATGGATAAAAAAGATGTGGTAGTTTTATACAATGGAGTACTACTCAGCCACAAAGAATGATGAACTTGACACTTTTATATGTAAATGTATGCACCTTGAGAACATACTCAGATAAATAAGACACACGTGTAAATGTTTTGTTAGTGTGACAAGCTGAAAGAAAAACCATGTGTATATGTGCATATGTATGTATATAAAAATAGTTGAGAGTGTTATACTACAGATTTTTCTCAGTTCACTGAAGAGAAAGATTTGTGCTGTTATTATTCAGACAATTGAATGCAGATGTGTGCTCAGTGAATGATTTGGGGACGACAGTGTACAATATATGTACCGTTGTTACCCCGATTGACATGTTTTGAAATTTTGTTTTAGTCTTTCTGTCTTTCTGTCTTTCTGTCTGTCTGTCTGTCTGTCTGTCTTTCTTTCTCTGTCTTTCTGTCTATCTTTCTGTCTTTCTACCGGGGATCAAACGCACAACCTAGTGCTTGCCAGGCAGATGCTTATGCCGCTGAGCTAAATCCCCAGGCCCTTTTCTTGTTGTTGTTGTTGTTGTTGTTGTTGTTGTTGTTCTTCTTCTTCTTCTTCTTCTTCTTCTTCTTCTTCTTCTTCTTCTTCTTCTTCTTCTTCTTCTTCTTCTTCTTCTTCTTCTTCTTCTTCTTAAATCTTTTTCTCCTTGAAATAAAATGGATTTGGGGAAAAAAAAAGATGCCATACCATTACTGGAGATTGGTGTGCTTTATATTTGAAAGAACATTTCATATTTAAATAAAGACACTCCTTTCTTACTAGAAATGCACTCAATTCCAACAACAAAACCATTGAGTTTTATTATAATCATGCTTTCCTTTTCTTTATTACTTTGTGACCAAGTAAGAATTTCTAACATTGGGCTTCCGATGGCCTGTCATTCCTAATTAATGACAACATTTTTTTCTATATTGTAGCAAACCTTTGCTAGTTGAGTTTTTCTGAGAAGGTAAGCTGTTGGTAATTCTCTTCTGGAATTTACATTAATTTGGCACAGAGGTTTGTTAGTGGTTCACTGGCTACCTTTGTACTCTTCTCAAAACCTGAACTATTGTAATTCCTTTGGGCCTGAATGTTGGCACTTAAGGTTATCTTTAATTGGTTAAATTTGGAGTAGTGGTGTTTGTTTATTGGGGATTGAACTCAGGTAAGGTCTTATATATGGTGCTACTGTGCTGCATTCTCAATCCTTTTTCATTTTATTTTGAGAAAGAATCTTGATGTGTTGTCTTGGCTTTGAGACTTTGCCCCTCCTGTCTCTACTTTCCTCATAGCTGAGATTACAGGTGTGTACCACCATGCGTGACCCCTTTATTGCTTCCTGAATGAATTCTTTACCTGCTTTAACTTGAAAACTGTCCTTTTATTGGTAGTTTTACTTTTAAAATTTGGGTTGAAAACTCCCATATAATTGTCCTTAGCTTCTTTACATGGGGGAAAGGTTGCGTCTTTCTTCCATGTAATGTCATTTGGGTTATTCATGAGACTGTACTAGGCTAGAGGCTGGCCAGGTGGTCCCTGCTGCCTTGTTAACATGCCTGGGGCTGGGTACTGCTGCCTGTGGCAGGTGTTTCCTTTCTTCTCCAGATGGCCCCACTTGGCCTGTGTGTCAGGAGAGTCTTGAATAATTGTGCCACATGTTGGCTTGGATCCAGGGAAGCAAAGGTAGAAGCCCTGTTAACTTTTGCAAAGCCCTGGTGTCTAGAACCCATATACTAACTCAGGTTTAAGGGAGTGGAGAAGAGGACATTTTATGATGGGAGGAACAGTACTAAAAAGAATAGTCAGAGCTGGGCATATAGCTCAGTGGCACAAGTGCCTGCTTGGCAAATGTGAGGTTGTGAGTTGGATACCCCAGTACCAAAAAAACAAAACACAACAAAAACACCCCTCTCCAAAACCAAGAGTAATCATATGCCACAATTATAGTAACTAGAAACTTTGTTACAGAGTTTGAGTAAAAAGTGTTGTTAATTTACTTTCTTTTACAACAATATGAACAGTCAATCAAAAAATGTCTTAAGTACTTAAATCACAAATTAAAAGCAAAAAGGGAAGCATTTGTAGTAAAATGTATATCCTTAATTTTTATGCTCTTTGTTCTGCTGGTATGCAGTCTCTTTCAGAGTAGAGACAGGGCAATTAATTTTTCATGCCTTGAGCAGATTAAGTGCTCTGCATAGTTAAAGCACTATGAAATTATGAAATAAATTCAGCTCTTAACATAGTAGCAAATTTCATACCCAGTACTATTTTCCTTTTGTAGTACTGGGGATTAAGCCCAGGGGTACCCTGTTGGTGATCTACATTCCAGCCCATTATATTTTAGGGAGATAGAGGCCTCAATAAATTGCCCAGTCTGGCCTTGGCCTTGAACTTGTGATCCTCCTGCCTCACTGTCCTGAGTAGCTGAAATGATAGGCATGGGCCCGGCACACTGGGCTCCAGAATTCTGTTTTTAAACCAGTCCGGTTCAAACAGTTGAGAGGATTTTGGTTAAAATGGTTAAGCAAGATTTGGCTTCTAATATGTAATTATTTTCTGATTGAATCAAACTGCTTTTTGGATTTAGTTTACAAATTTTAGTTCTTCATAGCAACACACTTCGTCTACTTTTAACGTTGTTAATAGAGACAATTAGTTTATCCATTTACTGGCTAAACCTGGCCAAGAGTCCTGCCTGAGTTCTTGGGCCCTGATCCGTGGTTTCTGGGCTGCAGAATGCAACGCGTGGTGGTGGAGAATATGGTACTTTTTCAAATGGGATCACATGCTGAGTGCAACATAAACTTTAAAAGTGCTGTTTATAAAAAGGTGCTTGGTGTTTTAATAAGAAAAAAGTATGTATTTTGCCAAATACAAATGTAACAAACAGTTTCAGATTTTGGTTAGTTTTTTGGTGTTTAAATTGATCAAGGGTAGGTAGGATATATCATTTTAAAATGATTACTTTTTTATATATGAGAGAGTACTATGATAATAGGGTTAAGTTATGAAGTTATTTTTTGGTAAAAGCATTTGTTAAAGTTTGAAACTTCTAGTTACAAGAAGAATCTTTACTGCATTTGAATGAATTACAATTTGATTTTACATTGGTTCATTTTTTAGAAATACAAAGAGAAGGACAAGCACAAACAAAAACATAAGAAACAAACAGAACCATCACCTACTTTGGTTCCATCACTGACTGTTACAACAGAAAAAGTAAGTGTTAAGTATTATATTTTATTTAATAACTAGCTATATGCTGAGTTTTACCTCTGAGAAATATTTTTATTCCCAGTGTCCTGATTCTAATTTTTCCTGCCTCTCTAACCATACATGAAGTGCTCAGGATTCCCACTTCTAATCCTTTTTTCTCTTTATTCTAGTGGGTCTCTAAGGAGTAAATAAGGCTAACAAGTGAGGGGCACTATGAAAATTAGAAATTTGGGCATGGAGTATACTTGATCTGTGATTTTATTTTATGTTCTGTTCTGTTATGTTAATTTTTGGTATCAGGGATTGAATTTATGATCTCCAGCTTACCAGGTAGGTATTGTGCCCTGAACTATATCCCTGGCTGATCTGCAATTTTGAATTCTGATTTTGCTACTTACTGATTGAAGTGTTAATTTACCTTTCTGTGATTCAGTTTCATTACCTGTAAAGTGGTGGAAATAGTGACATGGAATAGATAATACATTTAAAACAAAATGATATCTGGACTCATAGTATTATTTAGCAAACGTTAAGTATTAGTAGATCATTACATGCTTATGGTGAAAATGGAGGCAGCCCACAAGTGGTTGGAATACAGTAAGCAAGTGAGAAGGCATTGTATAAGCCAGTGCAAGGGCTTTGTGTTTACTTTGAATGAAAAATGAGCCCTTGGAGGGTTTCAGATAATATGATCTGGTTTGAATTGGGAAAGGAATTCTGGCAGTTTTGTTGTGGATAGACTATAGAGAGTGATTAGGAGCAGGAGTTAGTAACATTGGGAGTTGTGGTCATCCAGTTTAGATGACGATCACAGTGGGCAAGTGGTAAGAGACAAACACATTCTGAGTATATTAAAGGTAGAACTTATATGATTTTTTTTTTAAAAACAGGTAAGTCAGAGGTATAAGAGAAAGAGAGGACCCACCTATGATTTCAAAGGATTTGGTACAGAGCTGGGTGTGGTGGTGCACTTCTGTAATCCAAGCACTCAGGAGGCTGATGAATGAGGATTGTTGCAAGTTTGAGACCATCCTGGGCTACAAAGTGAGCCCAAGGCCAGCCTGAACATCTTAGTGAGACCCTGTCTCAAAAAGACCAAAAAGCAAGCAAGCAAGCAAACACCAAGGGATTCGGTTCTGTTAGATAGAAGAAATAGAATTGATGTTAACAAAGTTATGAGGCTGGGGTGTGTTTATGTACACCTGTAATCCCAGCATTTGGGAGACTGAGTCAGGGGATTGTTGGAAGTTTGAGGACAGCGTGGTCTGCATAGCAAGATCCTGTCTCAACCCAACCAATCGGCCAAACAAATATACAAAAATCCAAAGCAAAACAAAGATAGGAAAGGCTGTATAAGTTGGGTAGAAGGTGAAGAGTTCAATTTTGGGTATGTTGTTAGTTTCACACTGCCACAAATTTAGCAGTTTAAAAGGAGATAAACTTATGTTACTGTTCTATGCACCATAAAGTCTGAACTGGTTCGTATACTCCAGGTAAAAGGTAAAATCAAAGTGTTGAGTAGCTTGGGTTCTTACCTGAATCTGCTTTTAGATGTTGTTCAGTGTTACATGATTTGGTTCCTCATGGTTTGTACGATTCAAGTGCCCACTTCCATGTTGGTTGTCAGCTGGGGCCCACCCTGGGCTAGGGCTTCTGTCAACTTCTTGGATCTTCTGCCTTGTGATCCCCTCTGTCCCAGAGCCAGCAATGACATGTTGAATGTCAACCTTTCTTAAGGTTGGAATTTCTCTTTCTGCTTCTGTTGCAACCCATCTGTCTTTAGTCAGAGAAAATTCCTTTTTAAGTGCTCATGTGATTAGGTTGGGCCTATCTAAATAATTTCCTTATTTTTAGGTTTGTGAGCTTAACGGTATCCATGGAGTCCCTTTTGCCATGTGGTGTTAAATATTATCAATTTCAGAGTTTAGGGCGTAGTTATCTTGGTGGGCTGTTTTCCCTACACTGCAGGGTTGAGGTATCTGCTAACCAGCTAGTTAGAGAGATACTGACTGGCCATGTGGATGCATAATTTGCCCTTCAGGAAAACGATCCACCTTTATCTGGGGTGTTTATCCTCTTCAACTGAGAGCGCGTGGCTTCAGCTTCCGGGAGAGACCCACATGGATCCTTGAGGGAGGAAGCGGACACCCGCCTAGCCAGCTAGATCAGCTGAGTCAACAGATACCGCAGCCAGATCACCCTCACATCCCAGAGAGTGTAAATGACTGCTTTCAGGAACTTTGCTAGAAAGAGGAATAGAAGATAACGGACCAGGGAAATGGGGAGGAAGAAAGGTTTTTTTTTTTTTAAATGAGAGAAATGACAGCATGATGATGTACTAGAAGAAACGATCCAGTAGAAAGGGGAAGTAATGATAAATAAGACGAGGAAACTATTAGAATGATACCCTGAAATGTATAAAAAGGAGATCTGCCAAACTGAAAAGCAGGCTGTAGTACTATAATGGAAGACAAGGCAGAAAAATATGGAAAATACACCGGGTTATAGAGAGCTGAAAGGGTAGTGTTTATGGAAATGTTTTGGATAAATTTTGATTTTGTTTTCAATGAGATAAACTAACCCTGAGGATGAGAATAGTGAGGATAGTAGTATAAGATCTGAGCAGAGAAAAAAATAACTATTACTATAGTAAGAGGAAAGAAAATTTACTAGGGAAATTTAGTCTGATTGCTGGGTAGCCACAAGATAACTTTAATGTGAGAGTCATGATTAAGAATTTTAAAGGAAGGCCTGGGGATTTAGCTCAGTGGCATAAGCACCTGCCTGGCAAGAGCAAGGTCGCAAGTTTGATCCCCGGTACCAAAAAAAAAAAAAGGGACTTTTAAAGGAAACAGTTTTGCATAGCTTTTTATGTTTATTTAAAATGTCAGTCAGATTGTTTACTACATGGCTGTAGTGAATGAAATACACCTAAGTGCAAGGAGGGCTCCAGGAAATGTGTGGTGAGGGCCTCTGGCACTAACACAAAATAAGCAGGGATCAAGTTATACATACAACTGTGTAGACTCCAGGCAGGTAGGCCTGGAGTATTTTGAGGGAGAGAGTGGGGGTGGGTGGTATAGTTTCCTTCTTAACTCTGATTGGTAGTAGAAGACTTGGGTCAGGAGAAAAGTCATTTTGGGGTAAATTTGCCCTGGTTTTTTTTTTTTGTGCTGGGGATCGAACTTATGAGCTCGAGTTTGCAAAGCCAGTGCTTATGCCGCTGAGTTAAATTCCCGGCTTGCTCTGTTTTTATCTTATGTTTGTAAAAAGATGGCTTGGTCAAGGATTTCAGGACTAAATTTTATTCTGAGCTTTAGGGCTCCTTCTATTGTTGTTTAATGTTAGTAGAACACATTAAAGTCAAGTTATAGGGAATTTTAATAATTGACTACTGTAAGTTGTGTGTGTGTGTGTGTGTGTGTGTGTGTGTGTGTATGTGTGTGACAGATTCTCACTATATAGTTCAGGCTGGTTTTAAACTTAACATGTCCAAACTAGCCTCAAACTTGGGGCAGTCTTCTACCTCAGTCTTCTGAGTTCTGGGATTACTACTGTAATTTTTAAACGGCTGTGTTGTTAGCTAGTTTTGATGATATGTTTTTGAACAACCTCTCCTCCTCCCCTCTTTCATTTCTTTGCATTTTGCTTGTTTTTGTGGTGCTAGGCATTGAACTCAGGGCTTCTGTGCCAGGCAAGCATCCTATGTCCTCAACCCAGTTCTTCGAATGTTTATATGAATTTTAAAATATGATTGTCAATGTATAAGACTACTAATATTTTGAAACTATGCATTCAGTCTATAGAACAGTTGAGGGAGAATTAATATTTTAAACATTGAATCTTTGTCACAGAATATCTTTGCATGAAAGTTGTTTTTTTTGGGGGGAGGGGGAGGACTCCTGCATATAAGTTTTCAATCTCAGATGCATATAGGTATTACTGTACATTTTGTTTTAGCTTAATTTTTATGTATTTGCTATAATTTCATTCTGTTGTAAATTGTATTTTTTGAAATGTCAGTTTTTAGCCTGGTGTGGTGGTATATACCTGTGATCCCAGCACTTGGAGGCTGAGGCAGGAAAGAAGATCTTGCAAGTTTGAGGCCAGCCTGGGCTACATAGTGAGTTCAAGACCAGTCTTACCTACTTAGAGAGACCCTTATTTATTTTTCTCATTGCTGAGATAAAATACTTGACATCCAAAGTTAAAGGAGAAAAGGTTTATGCAGTTCACTGTTTGTAAAAGTTCCCCTTCATACTTGGCTGGCTGTAAGATAAGGTGGTATGGCAGAATCCCATCACAGAGGAAAAAACAGTTCATGGGAAAGCAGGATGGGCAGAAGGTAGCAGGCAAAAAATGACAAGCAAGGAAGCTAACCTTTCTGTCCCTTATGTTTTATCCAGGCTACTAGCCCCTAATGTGTGTAGCACTCACACCCAAGATGAGGTGTCCTTAATCCTACCCAGCAATCCTACCCAGTCAAACCAATCAGTGAACTGATTAAGTAATCACATACCCGTGATCCCAGCATCACACACACTACTCGATCCAGCCACCTCTGAAGAAACTCCACCTATGACCACATGAGGCTTTGAGAGGACATCTAGACACAAGCCATAAACAGACCCTTATGTCAAAAAAGGAAAAAGAAAAACCCAAAACTTTTCTAATTATTTATAGTTAAATACAGAACTCTAGTAGCTTTCTTTATGTTGCTGTTATATCCAAAACTTTATTAGCTTTAGAAAATTATTGATTGTATAGGATTTTCTTTGTAGATGATCACACCATCTGAAAACATGATGGTTTTATTTTGTACTTTCCAGTCTAGGTGTCTTTTATTTCTTATTAGTATCTAGGAACCCTAATAAACTGTTGAATAGAAGTGGCAAGAATGGACTTTTTTGCTTTGTTTTTGGCCTTTGGAGAAAGTTTTTAAGCTTTTGCCATTATAGATGGTGGAGAAGTTTTCTTCTATACTCCAGTTTGCTGAGAGTAACTTTCAGCTATGGATATTGAGTTTTTGATTGATTTATATTTTTAATGGATATATTGAGGTAATTATGTGGAGTTTTCCCTCTTTTTTACTTTGTTAACATGATGCATTATTTTACTTGATTTTTCTCATTGTTAAAACAACCTTTCATGGAATAATTCTTATTTGGTCTTGATGTATTATCATTTCTTAGTGAATTCAGATTTTTGAAATTCAAAGGAACTCTTACATAGGTGTTGAGGGCCTATCATTTTCTAACATTGCCATTGGGTTTGGTGTCTTAAGCAGAGCTGATCTTTGTATGAATATTAATTATTTTATTGTTTTCTAGAAGTTTGTGTAGATTTAGCATTATTACTGAATGTTTGTTATTATCATCTCTAAAGCCGTCCAAGCCTGGAGTTTTTTTTATAAGAAGGTTTTTAGGTATAATTCTCTTTCTTTAATGGTTAGAGGATCTGTTCAGGTGTCTTAGTTACTTTTCTTGTTGCTGAGACAAAATACCCAACACCCAAGGTTAGCCGGTTTAAGATTGAGCTCACAGTTTATAGAAGTTTCAGTCCGTAACTGGTTGGCTCTAAGGCAAGGTGGTACAAGGCGAACTCAACAGTTCATGGTGGTGGAAGACAGCAAAAGTGAGCAAGGGGAGGGTGAGATAGATCTCTTTCTGTTCACTTCTGTTGTATGCAAGCTACCTGTCATAGGGTGGATTTAGCACTCACACCACACTCTTAACCTTAGAATTGAACTGTGAATCAATTACAAACTCTCGGTTCACCCACCTCTGAAAAAGCCTAAAACTCCATGAAGCTTTAAGAGGACATGTAGACATTCTTTTTTAAAAATGTACTCTGTATTGATTGATGGAGCAACTGTGCTGACATAGAGCTAAATCCCCAACTCTCTGCTTCTTGAGACTGCTTCCCACAGCTTCCTTTTGTGCCCCTGCTGTTGTAGGTAACATTTGTTACAGATCATGGATCTCCTTGACTCATCATTCTTATGCAGAGTGTCAGTTTACTTTAGGATCACTTTAGTATATAAAAGCAGTGGATGTTGATAGATGTATAATGGTTTATACCTACCGCTTTAGTATAGGTAGGTCAGAATAGTTTCACTGACCTGAAAGACTTCTGTACTACCTCTATATCCCCCTTTCCTCCTTAAGTCTTGGCAGCCAATGATCTTTTTACTTTCTCCATGATTTTGTCTCTTCAAGAATGTCATACACATAGTTAGAATCGTACAGTATATAGTACTTTTGCATTGGCTTCCTTTGCTTGGTTATACACATTTTTCTCCAAATCTTTTCATGGCTGGACAACTCATTTCTTTTTAGCACTGAATAATGTTGACTACTAGCCTACTGAAATGATTTGTTTAAGAGTTTGTAGTTATGAATAAAACGACTATAAACATCCATATGTAGTTTTTGTGTGTGGACATCCACATGTGAGAGTGGATTTTCTTGTTTCTTTCCTCAGTGTATTGCAAAGTTTTAAGTTTCTCATTAAGTATGATGTTAGCACTATGATTTCTGCAGATGTTCTTTATCAAATTGAGGAAGCTAATTCTAGTTTGCCAAGTTTATGAATAAATAGTGATTTTTTTTCAAGTCCCTTCCTCTATATCTATTTACTGTGAGCATGTAACTTCAGCCTGTAGATAGGGTGGCTTACAAATGACTTTCAAATATTGAACCAACTTTTATACTTGGGATGAATCACATTTGGTCATGAGATTTTAAACCATCCCCCTCCCATCAAACCCAAGTTCTTCATACTAACCTACAGGATTCATTTTGTTAATATTTTTGGTTTATAGTTAATGTTTTTGTCCAGTTTTGGTGTTAGAATGATGCTGGCAACAGGATGAGTTAAGAAATAGCCCCCTCTGATTCTGTCTTCTGGGAGAATTGATAGAGAATTGGTATTCTTTCTCAAATGTTTGGTAGGATTCACCAGCAAAACCATTTGGGCCTGATGTTTTGTTTTTATTAATGATTCTTACAATTTCTTTACTAGATATAAACCTCTTTAGGTATCTGTTTCTTTTGTGAATTTTGGGAGATACTTTCAAGAAATCAGTGTATTTCATCAAAGTTATTATAGCTTTGGATACAGAGATATTCAGTAGTATTTATTCTTTTAATGTCTGTATTTGTAGTGATAATCCTTCTTTCCTTTATGATAATACTTTGTATCTGCTCTATTTCTTTCCTGACAGTCCCCTTCCCTCCCCTCCCAGTTGAGCCTAGAGGACAGTCAGGTACATTCTGCATTCTTGTTTTTTAACGTTTTATTTTAGACAAGGTCCTGCTAAGATGCTCAGTCTGACCTCAAGTTTGTTAGCCTCCTGCCTCAGACTCTGAATAGATGACATTGTAGTGATGTGCCACCACACTTGGCTTTATTGATTTTTTTTAAAAAAAATCCTCTTTAATTGTGTTGTTTTTCTCTGTTGATTTCCCGTTTTCAGTTTCACTTATTTCTGCTCAGAAGTTTGTAATTTATTTTGCTTTGATCACTTTGCACTTAATTGATTTCTTATTTACTTAAGATTATTGAGTTTGTCCTTTTCTAATGTATTTACTCAGTTCTATAAGTTTCTCTTTAAGTGTATTTTGGGATTTTTCAGGTTTTCACCTAACACAGTCTTAACACATGAAAACAGAATGTTCCGTATACAAGTCTCACTTACACTGGTTGTAGAGTGCTTAGCTTTCTTTTACTGTTTGACAGGCTGTACTTGTCCCCTCTTGTCTTCTATTGTCAGCAGCTTCCTGTCATATTATACAATGTATACTTAGCAGGAAAATGCAATTTCAATCAAATCAAATATATATATATATATATATATATGCTGTTTACAATAAACATCAACATGTTCTACATCAACTGTTATTGAATCTAAAAAATAGTGATAGAAATAAATTCCTATGTGAACTGCAATGAAAACATAAATGAAACTATCACAAAAATAATCTTTACTTCAATTATCACACCTCAGACAGTTTTCACACTTGTGAACAGCATATTCCTTACACAAGCATCACTCACATATATAGCACATATATTTTGTTTTCCTGTCTTCTTTGCGAGGATCTATTTGGCATCTTGCTGGTCTTCCTGTTTTCTTAGGAGGCTCTTGTGATGTTTCACCTTTGTGTTCACCGGTCTGCTCCAGAATCTTTTGTGGAGTTTTTTGGGCGGATACCCATCATTCTTTCTGTGTTGTAATTGATCGTTTATCAACTCTAGTCCCAATCATCTTAAGAAAATTTCTGCATATTTTGTGGTTATTATTTTCTTTGTAAATAGTGAAAGTATTTACGCCCCACATGTTTAGAATTGATTGAAACACAACCAATGCTCTGTGTTTCCAGGAATATCATATCTGTTGCGTAACTTGTCAACATTTTCTCTGGCTTTTCATTTTGTTGTAAAATGAGGCCACTTCTGGTTTCATTTGTGTTGGGAATTCATCAGTCTTGGTTGTTTGTACTTAGTACAGGCTAGCCTTTACGCACTGTGTTGCACAGGTTGATTTTAATTTAAACTCACCCAAGTGCTGGGATTACAGGAGCTATATAGTGCCTATCAGTTTTAGCATCATGATGTATTGTTGACAGTAAACTACTTTGATTTTGTCTTCCATATGGGAGGCCAAAGTTACTTCTTTTCGGAAATCTAAAGATTATGCTATACATTTCTGTATTGTGAATTTGCACCATTCTTTCTAGAATCTCTGCTTTGTTATTGAGGATAGTTTCTGTATTGGTCAACTTTTTTTTTTTTTTGGGGTAAGGAAATGTAACCTCATTTGGCTAATAGCAAACCAGTTGTCCAGTGTGTCATTTGGGTTACTTTTTGAAATAGGTGCAAGTTGGTTCACAACATCTTAGGGATTTTATTGCATGGTTAATGACTTGGTGGCTAACTTCCAAGATAAATTTCTAATTTCAGGGTGTAAAATGTCTTCCCATCTACCACAGGATATATTTGTATAACGTATTTATAAGGCTTATTTGGCATATATTACTGAACCTTCAACCACCACAAAATGATGAAAGTTGTCCATCAGTTGTCTTGTGTTCAGACGGTATATAAATTGCTTGACAGTTTGGAACAAAGCTTTCAAAAAAATGAGCAAATAGACAGATTGTTGGTTTTTTTCTTCTTTCTTGATGAGTCTTTTTGTCATCAAAACATAGGCAATTTTGAAAGAAACCAAATCTCTTTAGTATCATTAGTATTATTGGCATCTTGCTGGTCTTCCTGTTTTCTTAGGTTAATGTTTCACTTTTTGGTTTACTGGTTCTAAAAATCTCAGTAATTCATCTGTTGTTTTTCCATAAATGTCTTAGATTCTGACAATTAGAATGATAAAGTCCTTCTACGAAAGTTTTTAGTTCAGACAATGTGTCATGATAAGTATATTTTTGAATATTACTATTGATGCATTTGGAATGTTTTACATATATTTCATTATTAGTATTTTCAAAACATCTTGTAACGTATCTTCCATTACAGACAGTTTTCAACACTGAATCACAGTTATTGGCATTCTGTCCAGGTTTCACCTCTGGCAAAAACCTAATAACATTTTCTGACCTAGTTCTTACAGTGGATCATTCAGGTGTACATGATCATTTTGTAGCATTTTAACTAGTCAAATATTTATTTACATTACAGTTTTCTTCCTCATCTGACTCAAGGTCTTCATTCTATACTTTTCTATCTGACACATTGATATGGGGGAAAATTTTTAAGATATAATGGTGCATATCACCCATTTATACTTCGACATGTGCATACACCTTGCTATTTGTCATACCAAGTATGTGAACATAGAATTTGTTTACTGTATCTCCTGAAGCACAGCTACTGGGATGCACAGCTGACCACCATTATGCTAACGTACATATTTTCATTAGAAAAGTATGGTTGGGATGTATTTTACCCACTATGATGTCCCTTTTAACAGCATGGTCATGAGGTGCATCCATTTTCTTACAAATGACTCAAGTTTATTCTTTATAGCAGAATGGTCTCCATTGTGTATAAATACTACCTTTTCTTTATCCTTTCATTTGTTGATGGGCATATGTGCTGTTTCCAAGATTTAGCTATTATAAATTTGTGCTGACATAAATAAATATGGAGGTGCATATATCACTGTGGTGTGATGCTTTTAACTTTTTTGGGAAGATACCTAGAAGGGGGCACAGTCAAATGGAATCTATGGTTTTAGGTTTTTGAGGACTGTCCATACTGATTTCCACAATGGTTGCACCATTCTACACTGCCACCAACAGTGAAAAATGTTTCCTTTTTCCCTGCAGCTTTGCCTGCATTTGTTAATGGTTGATTCTTTGATGATAGCTATTCTTTCTGGAGTGAGATGGAATCTTAGTGTTTTAGTTCGCATTTCTAATGACCAGTGATGTTGAACATTTTTTCATATATTTACTTGCTGTTTATGTTTCTTTTGTGGAGTGTCTTTATTCATTTTAGATGCCCAGTTTTGGATTGAGTCTTTAAATTTTTGAGGGAGGGTTTTTTTTTTTTTTTTTAATATAGTCTAGATGTTTTTGTCTCTAGAGTGGCTAGTAAAATTTTTTTTCCCCATTCTGTGGTAGTCTTTACATTATGTTGATGGCTTGTTTTTGCTGTGCAAGAACTTCTTTAATTTGATGTGATTCCAATTGGTGATTCCTTGTACTATTTCTTGTGCAATTAAGGTTTTATTCATAAAATTTTTGCCTACACTTGTGTCTTTGATAGTTCTACCTATTCTGTTTTCAGCAGATTGCTTCTGTTTTTATATTTAGATATTTGATCCATTTTGATTTTAGATAGGTTCACAGTGAGATATGGGTCTAGGTTTAGCCTTTGGCATGTGGAAAGTTAATTTTCCCAGCAGCACTGATTAAAGGGGCTATCTTTCCTCCAGTGAAGGTGTTTGACCCCTTTGCTAAAGATAAGGTGACTGGATGTGTTTGGGGTTGTTTCTGCATCTTCTAATCTGTTCTATGTATTCTTGGGCCTGTCCCTCCACCAAACCATGCTGTTTTTAATCATGATAGCTTTGTAGTATGACTTCAACTCAAGGATTGTTATGCCCCCGCCTTACCCTGTTCCCCAGAATTGCTTTTGCTGTTCTATATCTCCTCTGGTTCCATATGAATTTCCAAGTTGTTTTCTTTATTCTGTGAACTATGCTTTTGGTATTTCAATTGGGATTGCATGAAATCTGTGTAACAGTTTTGGAAGTAGGGCCATCTTTACTCTGTTGGTTTTCACTATTCTAGGACAGGGGATATCTTTTTGTTTTCTGATACCCTCTTTGTCCTAGTTCTTCTGAGTACTGTAGTTTTCAATATAAAGATCTTCACTTCCTTTGTTAGATTGATCCCTAAGTATTTCATTTTTCTAGATGCCATCATTAAAGTTGTTATTTGCTTGACTTCTATATGTTTGTTGCTTGTGTACAAGAATGCTGGTTTTTTTTTTAGATTTAAAAAAAATTTTTTTATTTTAAAGAACAAGACAGAACAAAGCCAACTGGAACAATGCTGTGAAATTGGTACAGAACTTCACAGCAGGATACCAGGATAACAGTAATCGGTACCAGAGTATATCTCGTTATCTTCACATAGTTGTCCAGTCAATTAGGTAGCGAAATCCAACCAAAAACAGAACATTATAAAACCAATTAAAAGAGCATATTGAATAGAGCAAAACAGTTAATCATAACAAAACAAAGCAGTGAAAACAACATTTGCCTTCAAACAGAAGATAGAAGGAAATCCCCCCCATTTGCTATATTGTACTCGGTCATCCTCCCAAGAGATGCTCAGACCTCTGCTCCCAGTTACTAAGTGGGGAGGAAGGATGGGATATTTGATTTTCAGAGCTGCTGACTGGTTGTCCTCCTGGCTCACGTCCGGGTGCTTACCAAGAGGGCTAGAGTGCTGTTATTTTTTGAGTGTTGACTTTGTGTCTTCTTACATTGCTGAATTTGGTTATTAATTTGGTTAAGAATTTTGGTTTTGCCGTATGTATGTTTAAATGTGGAAGATAGATGATCATATTACTGTTTTTGTTAGATTGTTGAGCAGAACTGTTAACAGCCTCACTGTTTGAATGTCTACTTTGAGTGCTTCAATTTTGTAACTTGAACAACTATTTCCAATGATGGCAGTATGTAACTTATCAAGTGGTGATTTCTTAGTGTTTTTGTTTTTGTTGCTGTTCTTTTATTTTTTCCCTTTGGAATTCCATATTGTTGCTACCCTTTTTCTCTTTTTTTTTTTCCTTTTTTCTCTTTAAATAAAGAGAAGAAGAAGAGAAAAAAGAATCATATTTATAAATATCACATTGTATCTCTAATGTAAAAAGTAATAAGAACTGTAAGAATAATAAAACCCAAAATGCGTAATTGCTACTGTAAAAAAGAGAGTAAAAGAAAGTGCTCTAAAGGATATAACTGCATGTATGTTTAAGTGTGGAAGATAGATGACCATACTACTGTTTTTGTTAGATTGTTAATAGTCTCACTGTTTGAATGTCTACTTTGTATGCTTTAATTTTGTAACTTGAACAACTATTTCCAAGATGACAGTATATAACTTAACAACTAGTGATTTCTTAGTGGTTTTTTTTTGTTGTTGTTCTTTTTTTCCTTTGGAATTCTGTATTGTTACCCTTTTTTCTGTTTTTTTTCCTTTCTAAATAAAAATTTAAAAAAAAGGAATTTTGGTTTTGGTGAAGTTTCTGGAATCATGCATGTAGAATATCATTATCAGCAAATAATGATAATTTAAATTCTTCCTTTCCTATCCATATTCCTTTTCTTTCCCTTGTCTGATTGCTCCAGCTAATGTTTCCAGAACTGTATTGAACAGGTGTGGTGATAATGGGCATTCTTGACTTGTTCTTGATTTTAGAGTGAAAAGTTTTTTTTTTTTTTAAACCATTTAGCATGTTATTGGCTGTTGGATTATCATAGATGGCTTTTATTAGACTGAGGTAAAGACCTTGTGTTCCCATTTTGTATAAGATTGTACCATGAATGAGCGATGGGCTTTGTCAAATGCTTTTTCTGCGTCTATCGAGATTATCATGTGGTTTTTGTCCTTGATTCTGTTAATACAGTTTACTAATTTATTGATTGGCATATGTTGGATCATCCATGCATCCCTGGATGAATCCTTCTTGGTTATGGTGTATTACCTTTTTGATGATTTGCTGCATTCTGTTTGCCAGTATCTTATTGAAGATTTTTGCATCTGTGTTCATCAAGGAGATTGGCTTATAGTTGCCTTTTTTGGTTTGATTCTTCTCTGGTAATGCTTGCTTCCTGAAATGACTTTGGAAGTACTCTTTCTTAATTTTGTTAAAGTTGTAGAAATCAATGGTGAATCTGTCAGGACTTGGGTAGGCTTTGTTCTGTTGGTAGTTTTTTTTTAAAAATTCTTTAATTTCATTGATTAATACTGGATTCTTTCAAATTTTTATATTTTCTTAGTTCATTGATAATTCATGTGTATCTACGAATCAGTCCATTTCTTCTGAGGTTTTCATCATATTAGAGTCCAAGTTTTCAAAGTAGGTACTGACGATCTTCTGGATATCTGTAAGATCTGTTGTACTTTTCATTCCTAATTGCCTGGGTTTGGATCGTTTTCTTTCCTTGTTTTGACAAGGTTGGTTAAGGGTTTTTCTATTTTATTTAATTTTGCAAAGAACCAACTCTTTGATTCTCTTTTTTTTTTTTTTTTTTTTTTTTTTTTTTTTTTTTTTTTTAAATTTAGACAGGGTCTTGCTTTGTAGGGCAGGCTGGCCTTGAACTCATTTATGTAGCCCAGGCTGGCATCAAACTTGTAGTGAGCTGGGCCAGGGATATAGCTCAGCGGTGCAGCACTTGCCTGGCAAGTGCAAGACTGTGAGTTCGATTCTCAGTACAAACTTGTAGTGATCCTCTTGTCTCAGGCTGTTGGGTGCTGGGATTACAGGTATGTACCACTAGGGTTTTTTTTGGTAAGCTTTTGCAGTAATAGTTCAGGCTGCTTTGAACTATGTAGCTCAGGGAGGTCTCAGACTCCTCCTGGCTATCCTGCCTCAACCTCCTCAATGCTGGAATTATATTATATTTATTTGAGCTTGCTCAGCTTTTCTGATGTAGGAATTCAGCATTGTAAATTTCCCTGTTAGGACTGTTTTCACTGTGTTGTATAAGTTCCCATATGTCATACGGGTGTTATTTTTTAACTGTAGAAACTAATTTCTTCTTGTGATCCATTGGTTGTTCAGGAGAATATTATTTAATTTCTGTGTGTTTGTGTGGTTTTTGTAGTTTCTGTCACCTTTTTTTTTTTTTTGGTACCAGAGATTGAACTCACAACTGCGCACTTGCAAGGTAGGTGCTTATGCTGCTGAGCTAAATCCCCAGTCTTTTCACCATTTATTTTTAATTGCATTGCATTATGGTCTAATAACATACATGAGATAATTACAGTTTCTTTGAATTTACTTAAGAACCATGTTCTATAAAGTAATATGTGGTCTATTTTAGAGAAAATCCCCTGTGCTACTGAACTAGGATGTGGTCTGTTTTAGAGAACGTCCCATGTGTTGTTGGATGAAACACTTCGTAGATAGTACTAAGAGCATTTGTTCAAAGGTTCGATCTAGCTCTGATAGCTCTTTGTTATGTGTGTGTGTGTGTGTGTGTGTGTGTGTGTGTGTGTCTGTCTGGCTGTCTGTCTGTCTGTCTGTGTTGGTGTGCACCTGGTCTATTTGTGGCAGAGGGGTGTCACAGTCCCCAGTTACAATTGTATTATGCTTACTTGATTTTTTATATCCATTAGTGTTTATTTTGTATAGTTGGGTGTGCTGGTATTTGATGCATATTTCTGATTGTTATGTTACTTTTGGATTATTCTCAGTGAAAATGTAGTGACCTTCATTGTCTTTCTTGATCAGTTCTGGCTTGAAATCCTCTTTGTGAATAGAATAGCTGTCTCTGTGTTTCTTTGGGTTTCTGTTGCATGAAGTATTGCTTTCCATCCTTTGCTTTTAGTCTGTGAACTTCTTTATGATACAGTGTGATTCTGGTATACAGCATAATGTTGGATTCTGTTTCTTGATCCACTCTGCTATTTTTTGTTTTTGATTGGTGAATTGAAATCATTCACATTCATGGTTATAACTGATAGGTGTTGACTTATCCTTTTCATTATATTATTTTCCTGTTGTTGGTTCTCTTCTCTTTCTCTCTCTCTTTTTCCTGTTTACAGTAATTTCTATCCTTGACACAGTGGATTCATTCTGTTGAGATTTTTGTGCTGCTGAGCTAAATCCCCAGCTCCCTTTAATCTTACATGCTGCTTCTTTGCACCATAGAGCAGTTGTTGGATTGACTTTTCACAATCCTTTACTATTTGCTGTTTTTTAAGATATCTTTTTGTTTATTTCTTTTGGTCTTTTTTGAGACAGGGAGTCACTCTGTAGTACAGGTTGTCCTTGAACTCACTAGGTAGCCCAGGTTGGCCTCAATCTCACAATGATCTTCCTGTCTCTGCCTTCTAGTGCTGAGTTTACAGGCCTGTGCTACTATGCCTAGTCTAAGAAACCTTTTGTTTATCACTAACTGCAACTCTGTCCTGTAGATCTGATATTCCATTTTCACATTGGTTGATTCTGTCATGTATTTTAAGTAGAATTTTTAATCTGGGTATCTTTTTGAATCTGTTTTATGGCATCTAGTTCTTTGTTGTGTTGAGCATTCATGATTTTCCTGTCTTTTCTAAGCTAAGTAGTTTAAAATCCTTACCTGCTCTAATTTCACTAGCCACTTCCTTCATTATGACCATTGTCTCATTAATTATCTATATAATTCTGTTTTTGTTTTGTCAAGAGCATTATTCATCTGTCTTGGTGATACCATTTCAGGAAGTTCAGCTGGGTGGGTTTTGATTCCATCCACCTCAGTGCCCCCTGGCAATGCCTTGGGGAAAGTTGGGTATGTTGGGTTGTGTCTTGCTTCCATGTTCTTTATTTTTCTTTCTCTTTCTCTTTGTCTGTCTCTCTCTCTGTCTCTCTGTCCCTGCCCTGTGTCTGTCTGTCTGTTAGTCTCAGTCTTCTCTCTCTGTTTCATGCACACACACACACACACACACACACCCCAAGCATAGAACTCAGGACCATGCATTCGCAGGTAGGTGCTCCCCAGCTCCCTTATTTTCTGTTTTATTAGTGTATTTGTTTTCTGCATTGAAGTTTTTATATATTTCTTATGTTAGGTAGCTTATTACCAGTACTGAGACCTTTGAAGAAAATGACTTTTCATAAATGTCTGTTAGATATAGCTGGCTTTTGGTCAAGATTCTGTCTCTTCTGTTTATTAACGATGAAAGGTTGCAGCTTGTTTGGCCTGGAACCCAGGTTTTTGTACTGGGCTGCAGTACTGTTTGTGACTTCTCCATATAGTCTTGGTATAGGCGTACAAGGAAGATCAGTTGATCACAAGAATGTCACCTTGGATAAAATAGAACAATCAGTAATAAAAGTAGCATCAAACATAGGTTGGAAAGTGACAAACTGTGTGGTGACAAATAATTTTTCATCTTTAACCCTATGTACAACTTTTATAGTTATATAACAAAATCTAAGACAAGTTAGAAAATTACATACATCAAGTATGTACCCAATAGAGGAGTTTTACCCTAAAGGAAGATGAGAAATGAAAAAAAAAAAAAGAGATTTAAAGTGAGGCTGAAAGACACAGGAAGATTACTTAAGTGTTGGGAAACTGGTAAAGACAGGAAGAAAGGAAAGGAGGAGAAAACAAAACAAAAAACCTAAAAGCAGTGTTCACATTGAAAAAAACAAACCCAAACAAAAAAATTTTGGTGGGGAGGGGTACTGAGGATCAAACTCACAACCTCGTGCTTGCCAGGCAGGCGCTGTGCCATTGAACTATATCCCCAAACAAAAATTTTGAAAAAGACTAATAGCAAACAAAAAAGGGTCTGGGGGAAAGATTTTGCCATGATTTCAAGCCTGTGATTATCTTCTGGGGTCTGCAATTTTGTGGTAGTGTCTATAGTTTTGTGGTAGTGTCAAGTTGAAGGTGTGACTCTGCTCTTGCTGGTGGACAAGGGAGAGTAAAATTCCAGATTTGTGCTGGATAATTCTTGCAACCTGGCAGTAGGATTAGGGTGGTGTGCTCTTCTGGGACCTTGAGATCTACAGGAATTAAAGCTAAACCTGGACTCCTGCCATGGCGGTGGGCCTGAGTCATTTAGCTTATAGCACTCTGGTTGTCCCTTGCTGACCTGACTGCAGCTGCCTAACATGAACATCTTCTGTGGATACCTCTCACTCAGTCGCTATGGGAGTTTAATACTGGGAGTCCTGAGATGAAGCCAACCCATGGCTGCAGTGATTCCCAGGTTCACTTGGCCCCTCCCTAAAACTGCCCTTGATGATGCACCCTTTCTAGAGGATGTGGTAGATGCTTGGATGGGGCCACTAACCAGCTGTTGTAGTGCACTGCACCTATGGCTCTGTTCCACTCATGTGTTTTCCCTGGAGGTCTCTGGAGTCACCCACTTTCACTGTGTCTCTGAAGATTCAATCCTTCATTTCACCAGGAACCTGGGACAAAGTGCAGAGTGCCCTCCCTTGTTTTGTGTTGTGATCTGACTCCTATTTCTCTTTGGGTTCCAACTTTCACTTCAAATCTTTCCTGGTTTTGGAAGATCCATCTCCCTCTTCCTTTTTTCCCCAGGTTGTTATTTTCCAGTGTCTGAATTTTTGAGAGGCTGATTTCTAACTTCTTACTCCTCCATCATCTTCTTAGAAGTTTGTTGTTGATTTCTAGTTTAGTTTCATTGTGATCTAGAGAAACATACTATATGATTTCCATTCTTATAAATTTGTCAAGACGTGTTTTTTCCCCCAAATCCATTTTATTTCAAAGATCAGCAGCAGCAGCAGCAGCAGCAGCAGCAGCAGCAGCAGCAGCAGCAAACTACAACAAAATTTCAAAATGTATCAATCAGGGGGCAACATTGGTACATACATTGTGCATTGTCATCCCCAAATCATTCAGAGCACAAGACATCTGCATTTAGTTGTCCAAACAAAACCAGTACAAATCTTTCTCTTAAGTGAATTCAGAGAAATCTGTAGTATAACTATTTAAACTGTTTATATACATATACATACACATAGATATGGTTTTCAGCTTATCACACTAACGAAACAACATGATGTTTACAAGTGTGTCTTACTTATTTCACTAATGAGTATGTTCTCAAGGTACATTCATTTACCAATAAAGGCATCTAGTTTATCATTCTTTGTGGCTGAGTAGCACCCCATTGTATAAAAATACAACATCATTTTTATCCATTCCTCAGTCAGTGGGCATTTAGGTTGTTTCTAAGATCTGCTGTAAACATGGGTACAAATGTATCACTGTGGTGTCATGTTTTAAAATCTTTTGGGAAGATACCCAGAAGGGGAATGGCTGGGTCAAATGGGACCTCTAGTCATAGTTTTCTGAGGAATCTCCACACTCATTTCTACAGTGGTTGTCCCGCCCACATTCCCACCAACAATGGAGAAGGATTCTTTTTTCCCCACAGCCCCTCTAGCATTTATTATTGCTTAATTTCTTGATAATAGCCATTCTTTCTGAGGCGAGGTGGAATCTCAATGTGTTTTTAATTTGCAGCTCTCGAATGACCAGTGATTTTGAACATTTTTTCACGTATTTATTTGCTTTTAACATTTCTTCATCTGAGAAGTGTGTGTTCATCTCAGATGCCCATAGGTGGATTGAGTCTTTTAAATCTGGGATAACTGATTTTTTTTGAGTTCTTTGTATGTTCTTGTTAGTAATCCTTTGTATGAAGTATAGCCAGCAAATGTTTTCTCCCACATTGTAAGTTGTCTCTTCACTCTGTTGGTGGTTTTTCTTGCTGTACAAAAGTTTTTCAATAGGGTGAGATCCCAGTTGTTGATTCTTTGTGCTACTTCCTGTGTAATTGGGGTTTTATTCATAAAGTCTTTGCCTATACCAGTGTCTTCAAGAGTTTTACCTACAAGATAGATTTTATGGCCCAGAATGTAGACTGTCTTGATGGACATTGCACATGTGCTTGAAAGAATGTATAAACTGCTGTTGGATAGTTGTATGTCCGTCTGTCCATGTGTCATCCCCCCCCCCCCCATTGAACCTAGGGCCTTGCACATACTAGCCAAGTACTCTACCACTAGTTACATTCTGAGCCCGGGATAAAGTTGTTGATGCATATCAGTTAGGTCCAATGTCATTTATAAGGGCCAATGAAAATATCCAATGAATGTTTACATTTGTATCGTATTACAATGAAAGACTTACTTGCTGTTGATCCCTCTCAAAACAGTGCCCTTATTTCAGACACATTTATCCCATAGATCTAGCCACTTTTTGAAGCAGTTACAGAAATCATCTTCAATGAGTATCTTTACCAGATGTGATAAAAAAATACAATGGTTGCTGCTGCCATGTGCTGTGCAGTGGAAAGGCAAAGTTCCTAGAAACATAAGTGTGTTTTTATCTTTAGTCACTGGATCTGGCAACTGTGCAACCTCTGGCTCTTCCCCCAAATCAAAATGAGCATGAAAGGCAAATATTTTATTCAATCCAGGACATGTAGGAACCCACAACCCCATAGCTAAAGATATTTACGAAAGAGAATTTCAGAACTGCTTCTGAATGAAGCAGTGGTGGGATGAAGAATGGTGGGATAAGTGTGTATGTTTTGTTTTGTTTTTTGGTGCTGAGGATTGAACCCAGGGCCTCACACTTGATAGGGAAGAAGTCTACCACTGAACTGAATTCCCAACACCTGAGACAAGTGTGGTTGCAAAGGAGGAGAGCATTTTGAGTGAGATTAATGACAATATGAATTTCATTGTAATAATCTTCAAAACAATTTTAAAAAACATTTCCTTTATTTTTTGATCACCTGGTATAGGTCCTTAACTCATATTTTTACCTGCTGGAGGTGTCTGTTTTCTGATGAAGGGATATTAAAGTTTCCAATTATGATAGTGTGTTCATTTATTCCTCAAAATTCTGCTTTTGTCTCACACAGTTTGATGCTGTGTTGTCAGTCATATACACATTGAGATAATAATCTCTTTATCAATATATAATGTTCATCTTTATCCTCTGTAACTTTTTGTGTTTTTTTTTTTCTGGATACCAGGGGTTGAACTCATGACCTCATATTTGCTAAGCGGGTACTTATGCTGCTGAGCTAAACCCCTCCTCTGTAACTTTTTGCTCTGATGTCTGGTTTGTTTATCCTTTGTATTAACCACTACTTTTTAAAAAATTAATGTTAATGTAGATCAATCAATCTTCCCTCCCTTTCTCCCCACCTCCTCCCCTCCCCCTAGTTTTCTTTTCTCTTTTCTCATTTTCTTTCTCTTTCTTTCCTAGAGACAACAATCTCTCTAAGTACTTTGTGGTGGTGTTAAACTCACTGTATAGCCCTGGGTAGCCTTCACCTTGGGACAGTCCTGCTTCTTTAGCTTCCCTAGCGCTGGGATTATAGGCACAAGCTACCATGTCCAGCATAGTGTAGTGTATCATTATCTCTCCATTTTCTTAAAAAAATATATATTTTATATATATATTATATGTGTGTGTGTGTATTTGTTTGTTGTGGTACCTGGAATTGAACTCAGGATCTTTTGCTTGTCAGGCAGGTGCTTTGCCACTGAGCTGTCTATATCCCTGGCCCAGGTTGTTGATTTCTGACTCACTCTGACAGTGTTCATTTTCCGTTGGTGTAGGTGATTATTGAAACAGGTTAATAGGACTATATTCATTTCTTGGTTTCGTTTTCTACATCTTTTCTGCTTTTTGTGATTTCCATATTCTTCCTTATTTTTATTAGTTAAAAATTAGTCCAATTAATCTTATTGATTCCAGTACAGCTAATCCAAGTCCACTTTGACATCACGCTAAATGGCAAGTACTTTCTGGTAACAGATGTTTCTGATATGTTTAATTCCTTGTGTGATTGCTGCCGTTCATTTCACACATGCATAAGTTCCATATATGTGTATATAAATAACCATGTACTTTGTTGCTATTTTGAACAAAGTTGTTAAATTAATGAAAAAAAAAAATAAAGGGCATGCACATGGTGCCCTAGTAAAGTAAGCTGTCATAAATGGATCTTCAGCAGTACAGGGATGAGGTACGAGTAAAGAGAAAGCTTTCTGTTTTCCTGTCATTTTCAATTGTGGTCTTTAAATGAACCTGTGTGCTTAGACGATGAGCTTTCTAAGTCTTCTTCAGCTTTCGCCCCTTCCTTAGGTGGGACAGGATGGCTGTGGAGGGTGAGCGTAGGTGTGTGATTTCCTTCCCACAGTAAGTTAGGCCTTGTTAGCTAGTCTCAGGACAGGCCTTGTTAACAGTGCTTTGGACACCTTAGAAAGATTCTTTGTCCTGGGGCAAAGTGCTAGGGATCTTCCTCTGAGGTTCACAATGAGAACCTGCTAGAGATTCAGGGGTACATTGACAGATGTGAGGTCCTCTTAGACCGGGTCTTAGACTAGGTCTTGCTGAATTTTTCTTCCCGTATTTAGTCTACACCAAGCCGATGGTGTCACCAGATACAGCTTTCGTTTCTTTCCATGGTTCTGGTCAGATTAAGTTTTGTATCCCTGATTTTGTATTAATCTGTCCGATTTTGGGGTACATATTTTTTCCGTGTCCTTCTTAAGAAGTGTAGGTGATTTTTACTTGTTTTAGGATGAAGACTGTTAAGTGCCTTGTGAAACTCCTCATGTAGGCTTTAAGAAAAAAATTAATTTCTTTCATTTCTTGAGTTTTTTTTAACAAGTTTTTTTTTTTTTAACACTATTCTATATTTATTAACAGTGATTCAAACAGGTTTGTATTCATGTGATCAGACACACAACCGTGAGCATTTGAGCTTTTTCCTTTGGTACATTCATTTGTAGCAATAAAGTGATGGTAAAACATCACAAAATTTCAGATTGATTCCTCCACAAAAGACAAGCAGGGGAACAAGAACAAAGAGGAATTACGTTTCAAGTACAATATATTAAATAGTACCATTTGAAAATATCAAAAGTTATCTGAAACTGTTAAGAGACTGGTTCTGGAAGGTGGTCTCACAATTGTGTATTTTAATGCACAATGTGTTTTTTTGTTTGTTTTAAAGGGGGTAAAATTTAATACAACAAAACAGAACAAAACAGGACATAAGAAAGCATAAATCTCAAAGCTAGACAACCAGAGATCTTCACTATCTATCATATTGTCTCTTGTTTTCTTCCAAATGGTTGTCCATATCTTTGTATACGGAAAGTTCATACAAAACAACATAGCCAATCTTTCACAAAATGTCCAGTTCACTGGCTCCCACTTTGGGGGAGGGCACGGGATGGGGGACTGGAGGGCGACATGAGATGTTTGATTCTCAACCCTCGCACTGGCAGGCTCACAGCTGCTCACCAGAGAGGGGAGGAGTTCCTTGTTTTCCAGGCACCCCAGGTCGCCGCATGGTACAGGTCCCGAGATTCCAGGGTTTCTCTCTTGTGGGCCACTGAAGCCTGCCACACTCACAGCTGCTATTTCCTTCTGATGAATTGACCATTACATTTCCAAAGTTCTGAAATGGCCAACAGACCACAAAAAGAATTCTCTTGGACTCCTGTTTGAAACCAGCAGCTATAGCAGTCTGCTGACCTTGATTCAGGGCCACTAACAAGTTTTTTTTTTTTTTTTAACTTACTCTTTCAATGGCATATATTTTTCTGTAAGTATTATTGTGCAAATTTCCATATTTTTGTATTTGGACTTTTACTTAGTTTCTTTAAAAAAACCCTCCCAGTTTTTCTTTTTATTTCTTTGATCCATAGGTTACTTAGAAGTGTGTTCTTTAATTTTGAAATATTTGAGTGTTTCTTTCGATGTTTCTCATTTTTAGTTTAATAACATTTATATGGTATCACTCTTTTTACATTTGTTGGTATGTTTATGACACAGAACATGAATTATCATGTTACATGGTCTTTGTGCTTATCCAAAGAATATATATTTCTATTTGCATGAAATTTTCCTGCATGAGTCAATTCAGGCTAGTTCGTAGTACATTCTCTCAGCCCCCAGCTTATTTTTAGCCATGGTTTCCACTATGTGTTTCAGGCTGGCCTTGCACTCAAGGCAGTCCTTTTGGTTTAGCCTCTTCTAACTGCTGGGATTGCAGGGTTGCACCACTGCACCCATCCTGACTTATGTACTTGCTCATTTGTTTCTCTATTTTTTCAGTTATTGTGAAGGATGGTTATGGACTCCCTCCTTATATTAACCCCTGCTCCCTTTATAGTTTTTTGCTTCATTATTTTAAAGTTCTTCTATTAGGTACAGAAACTTTTTGGATTTTTTTGAGACAGGGTCTCACTCCATAGTTCAGGCCTGAAACTCATTATGTTGCCCAAGCTATCCTCATACTTAACCTCCTGCCTCTTACCTCAGCCTCCTGAGTGCTTGAATTATGGTTGTGCTTGCAGTGCCACACTTGACTAGGTACACAAACAGCGATTTTCATTTTTTTTGATGAATAAACCACCTGGTTCTGTTAATATTCTTTGTTCTGAAATTATTTTGATATTAACAGCAAATTCAGCTTGCTTTTGATTTAGTTAGCTCGATATTTTCCCATACTTTTATTAATCCTGTATTTTTTCTGTATTTTTATATTATAAATGAGTTCCTTTAGAATTATCTATAGTGAAGTCTATTAATTCATTGTTGCAGTATTTTTCTCTTTTAATTGGGGTATTTAGAGAACTTCAATATAATATGATTATAGTATATGATTGCACATATTAAGTATATTTTGTGGTACTGGGAGTTGAACCCAGGACCTTTGCACTGAGCTATACTCTCAGCCTTTTTTTGTTTTTTTAAGTTCAAGAGTAGGAAAATTTATTGGAGAAAAAGAATGGGGAATTGGAATAGGGTAGGTAATGGGGAGTAGGTATAGCTCTGGAGAGACAGGAATGGTCCTGAATGGGTTACCCTGTACCCTCAGCCTTTTAAACTATTTTTTAATTAAAAAATTTTTTTTTCCTAATATCTTTTGAGGTAGAGTCTTGCTAAATACTAAATTACCAGGCTGGGCTTGAATTTATAATCCTCCTACTTCCTTAATGTGCTGGGATTATAGGCACATACCACCACACCCATCTATATGGTTGTATTTTAATCTACCATTGCTCCTTTTGAACATTAATTTTGGTAAAAATACCAGTGCTTTTGAAACTTGATTTTATTGCTAGTATCTTATTTTTCAAATTTTTCTGCATGTTAATAATGAGTGGTGGCTATACATAGGAAATTCACATTTGTTCATATTCAGATATTTTCACTTTTACACCAGAGATTACTGATAGATGCATCACAAAAATATTTGTTCAACAAACTTGATGCCAGTTATGATTAAGGTGCTCAGTGAACTTTAAATACTGTAGTTTTCCCAGATACTTGAGTAAACTGAACAGCAATATCGAGTTCTTGCCCCGTGGACCTTATAAATCTTTCATTTGTAAGCATGTTGGTTAATGTATATTTATTGTGAGACACTTTCATAATTACTGAATTTGCTACTATTTGGATAGATCTTATTTAAAATGATTATTAAAAACTAGAAACTAGTTGTTTAAGTAGGTCTTTATTTTGTTCTTTTCCTCACCCATATCTAGATCAATAGGGACTATTGAGAATTAACTTTAGGGATAGTAATAAACTTTTGACTGCAATATGTAACCTTTCTTCCACCTAATACTTGGAAGAAATGATTTCTCTTTTAAAGGCTTTTTAACTTACTGTTTTTTTGAAAAGGAGTTTCCTCCTGAAGTTTTCAGAAAAATCCTGCCCTGTATCCACTACTGATATAGTTTATCAGTAGACTTGTAGCACCCTAGAGTTCTCTTAAGGTACTGCCTGCCTGCTTTGAACACTAAAGTTTTCATAATTTTGTGTCTAGAAAGTAGTATGTGCTTGTTGAAAACGAGTTTTTTGAGAAATGCATACTTTCAGAGTTGGCTGTGGTTCACTTAATTGTGTTTGACTAATGGGTTCTTTAATTCCTGCAGTATGACCTTCTAACCAATGATACTGTAAATTATTTATACTGCCTTTGAAAAAGGGCTATGGATGTTGTAGCTCAGTGGTTGAACACATGCTTAACATGCAGGAAGCTCTGGGTTGGACCCTCGTACTGGAAAAAAGAAAAAAAAGTGGTCGTAGGAATATTAAAAACAATGGTTTTTACATGATTTTCTTTAGTAGAATGACTTATTTGTGAAAGTGTTTATTGGCAAGTTCAGTAATAATAATGTGCAATTTACTGCTTTCTGTGGCCAAATGTAATCGGTTTTTTTCCCCTTTTAAATCCTTGTTTGAATCAAAATGCTAGACTTACACAAGCACTAGCAACAACTCTATATCTGGATCATTGAAGCGCTTGGAAGACACTACAGCAAGATTTACAAATGCAAATTTCCAGGAAGTCTCTGCACACACCTCCAGTGGAAAAGATGTTTCAGAACCTAGAGGGTCAGAGAGCAAAGGGAAGAAGTCTTCAGCTCACAGCTCAGGTCAGAGGGGAAGGAAGCCTGGTGGTGGAAGAAATCCAGGAGTGACTGTGTCAGCAGCTAGTCCTTTTCCTCAAGGTATTAATTACGAGATTTTAGTTAAAATACCCACTTTGATAATGGTCAATCATAATTCTGTAAAAGAATTTTTAAACTTTAATTAATTAATGGATCATTCGGGAATATTCTGTAATTAGCTGATGTAGTAAGATTACTTCAAAGACTAGTATTTCCTGTTCAATCATTTCTGGAACTTTTACTTTCTTTTTTGTTATAATTGTGCTTCCAGTGTGAAAATTTTAAATAGCTGTGGGTTACAGATTAAGGAGAAACTGGGCATGGTCAAGCATGCACCTATAATCCCAGCACTTGGGAGGCTGAGGGTAGGAGGAGTTTGAGGCCACTGTGGGCTACATAATGAGTTTTAGGCTGTCCTGCACCACGTAGTGAGCCCTTGGCTCTCTCTAAAAAGAGAAAGGAGGGAAAAGGTGTGGAGAAAAACAAAGAATTTGTTTTTTGCTTTATAGGCTGTTGTTTTCTGTGTATTATGATGATGATGATGATGATGATGATGTTTTGTTTTTGGTACTGGGGATCAAACTCTCAACCTCACACTTGCCAGGCAGGCCCTTGTGCCACTGAGCTAAACCCCCGGCCCATTCTGTGTATTTTTACTTGTTTTTCCTAATTAAATGTTGGAACATTTAAGGTATATATTTTTAGGTGCCTTTATTATAAAGCCTCAAGTTTGAAGTAGAATTTCATCCAGCCTTTATATGTGGTCAGTCTACTGTATTTATGGGATGCTCAGTAAATTTGGATTTCAGATAATTGTACTTTAGTGCATGTTGTAAGTATTGTTTCTTGTTAAACAAATTCGGAATTAATTAGGCATACCCTATAGTATAAGGCAGCCTTGTTTTACGAGAATAGATACCTTGGCTAAATTTTAGTTTGCGTAATAGCTTGTGGTTGCTTTGTGTGATTTTTAATACGAACATAAATATTGTGAGGAATAGAAATGCTGAAACTGTTTTAAGAAAATCTGCTAGTAAAATACATAAAAATGTCCATTTATACCATTTGTTTCAATTCAAGTAAATGAGGAAAGAGAAGTTACTGTCTTTGCCTCTGCTGAGGCTTCTGCTAATAATGAACTTTATTCAAAAATCTAGCAGAGCATCATTTGAATATATAGAATGTCAAGTCTGCAGACCTCTCATTTAAAAATATAGCCATATTTTATGCACGTAATTTTCTGTTTGAAGGTTTTCAATTCCCAGAGGTGGATGGGTGTGTGTCGGTGTCTCTGTCCCTTATATAACAAAAGATTAGGCATGTACAACAGAAAGAAAATGCCATATTTACTAAAATGTGTATTGTTATTTTTATACAATTTTATAAAACAGTGAAACCTTAACTAGCATTAAGTGTAATTTAGGGGCTAGGAATATATATAGCTTCAGCAGCAGAGTGCTTGCCTTGCAAGTATGAAGTCCTGAGTTCAATTTCTGCTTTAAATCCCCTCCCATAAAAGTAATGTAATTTACACTTTGACAGTGTAGCAGAATTCAGTCAGCATTTCTGTAATTAAGGCCCCCTTCTTTTTCCCTGTCTTATTTTGAGGCAGGCTTCCACTATGCATTTCAGGTTGGCTTTAGGTTCAGTTTGTAGTTCAGGCTGGCCTTGAACTTTCATCCTTCTGCCTCAGCCTAAGTACTGTGATTCTAGATATGTGCCACCACACCTGACCTTACGACCTTATTATTCATTGTTAAATTACATTTTTAAGCTTTTAAACTAGAAAGTGCTGATCCATTTGAGAAACCAGTCTCCTATGTTTTGGGACTTTACAGTATTGAAGAATCTTGCCAGCCTCTGTTAAGACATGGTAGAAAATGTGCTATATTTTGATACCTGAAATAATCTATAAAAGTATTAAACATTTACATTTAAAGATAAAGTATTTAAGAGAATTGTTTTTTTCATGGCTAGTGGTATATGATTTTTAGAATAGACACATTTATGTTAAGGTATTTACTTTACCATTTCTTTACTTTCATTACTTTCATTTCATTACTTTACTTTACTTTTTCACATTTAGTATAAAAACAGAAGAATGTAGGCAGTGCACATCTGTAGTCCCAACACTTGGGAGGCTGAGGCAGGAGGACCTCTGTGAGTTTGAGGTCAGCCTTGACTGTAGTGAGATTCTGTCTTAAAACCCCCCACCTACTGCCTCACCTCCAAAACGTGACAGATTAGAATGGACTGTAAGAACTTGTTTATAGATGCTGTTGATATGGCAAATTGTAGTTAATGCAAATGATTGATGCAGTGTAAATGCCCCCCCAACACACATGGCAGATTTTCATTTTTATTTCAATAAAATTAGATACTAGGCAGAATGGGATCACTTGCACCTCCTAGGATAAAGAGTTGAATGAGAGCATGCACCAGCAGGATGGAGGGAGAGGCATACATGGGACCCAGGTCTGGGAGTGGGAACCCCCAGGGGCTCAAAGGCACAGGGGAATCTGAGAAACCAGCCAGCCAGCCAGCCAGACACTGAGGCAGAATGATGCTAAAGGGAGGAGAGGCCAGAGCCTGAAGAGTGCAGTTCCCTGACGGATGCAAAGCTCCGAGGGATGTGCCTTCATGGTGTGTCTTTCTAGATCCCTGAAAATGCCCACGAAAGAACAAACAACTTAAAAAACTAATGTAACAGATATAGTCTTGAAAGAGTTAAGTTTTAGAATTATGAATATTGTTAAAAATAAGCTGTTTCAGAAGAGATTACAACCTAAAAATCAGACTGGGTGTGGTGGGGTATGCCTATAATGTGTGTGATCTTAGCACTTGGGAAACTGAGACAGGAGAATCACCATGAGTTCAAGGCCCACCTTGGCTACAGAGTGAGTCCAAGGCCAATCTGAACTACATAGCAAGACCCTGTCTCAAAAAAAACCCCAAACTTAAAAATCAAACCTTGAGAAGGCAATTGTAAATAAAATTTTTGTATATGAGGGAAAATCTTGGCAGATATCTAGGTAGATTTACATAATATTTATGAATGTAATCTGCAGTAAAATTTAACACTTGTTTACAATTAATTCCCTTTCTACTCTAGTAAAATAATTTTATTTTCAACTTTGGTTTCCAAAACACTTTGGTTAAAATACAATACAGTTTTATGAAACTTAATAGATCTGTGGCCACAACTGAACCTGTACACCTGTCAACTTCTTTCATTTGGCAAGCAGGGAAGGGCTTTCACAAAATACCAACCTTGAGGTGGTTCTTTGCCTGATGGCGTGGGAGGCTATGGGTGTTCTTTGATGAGATGAGAGAAAACAAGCATTTCGAAAAGAGGTTCATGAGAGCTGCATCTTATAAAAGCAATGGGAGAGTGCTAGAGGCTGGTTGATGCAGCTCAGAAAGTCACCATGTGGAGTCAGCATTCTGTCATATCCTGGTGATATCACAGAAATCACTGATTTGTGTGTGTGTGTGTGTGTGTTTAAATCAGTACTGGGTATCGAACTCACAACCATGCGCTTGCAAGGCAGGCACTTATGCGATGAGCTAAACCCCTAGCCCCACTGATTTGTCTTTAAAAGTAAAAGTAAGAACTTGCAACAACCTAAGAAACATGTCTTGGTCGTATTGCATATTGGGAACATTTATTAGCATATTTTTAGTACTTGATAAAGAAGAATTGGCTACTCAACTTGTAGTCATGTGAGGTCTTCTTGTATAGCCATCAGAAGAAGACGTCACTGCCCCTCAGTCCTTTCTCCAACACACACAGAGTGTCTGGGGGACTGAGGAACACTATGGTAGCAGATAAATTTTTTAGAAGCATGTCTTCTATCTTAGTGTTTGGATAAATAATAGCTTGCAATTCAAGAAGTAATATTTACTGCTACCTATAAAATGATAAACATAAAAATAATTTTAGGATAAACTTTGATTTCAGTAGTAACCTTTTTGAAATGTAGCTGTTTTCTGATGATTTTATCACATCCACTGCTCATGGGAACTTTTTTCTTTTCCTATATGTGTGTGTGTATGTGTGTGTGTGTGTATATGTATGTGTGTGTGTGTGTGTGTGTGTGTGTGTATATATATATATATATATTTTTTTTTTTTTTTTTAAACTACAGGTGGTTTTTCAGGAGCTCCAGGCAGTGTCAAATCATCTGGAAGTTCAGTGCAGTCTCCCCAGGATTTCTTGAGCTTTACAGACTCAGATCTGCGCAATGACAGTTACCCTCACTCCCAGCAGTCGTCATCAACCAAAGATGTACATAAAGGAGAATCTGGAAACCAGGAAGTGGGGGTAAATAGTTTCAGTTCCTTAATTGGTCACCCTGCAACCGCAGCTGTTATTTCACAGCCTAAAAGCTTTGAAAATTCACCTGGAGATTTGAGTAGTTCCAGCCTTTCTACAGCAGGATACAAACGGGCTCAAACTTCGGGCGTAGAAGAAGAAACTGTAAAGGAAAAGAAAAGAAAAGGAAATAAACAAAATAAGCACGGGCCTGGTAGACCGAAAGGAAACAAAAGTCAAGAGAACGTTTCTCATCTCTCAGTTTCTTCTGCATCACCAACATCATCAGTAGCGTCAGCTGCAGGAAGTGTGGCAAGCTCCAGTCTCCAGAAGTCCCCCACATTGCTGAGGAACGGCAGTCTCCAGAGTCTCAGTGTCGGCTCCTCTCCAGTTGGTTCAGGTGGGGATTTATCAAGTATTGTTCCCCTCAACCCACCCAAGCCCTTCCTCTGCCCTGGAGAAAGTTCTGTACAGTAGTTACGATAATACATTAATTTTTGCTGAGTGACAACATGACATTTCACTTCTTTTGATTTGTTAAAAAAAAAAACCTTTAATGTTTTGATGTTTAAATGTTTGGCACTCATCTGATGTTTCTTAACTAAAATGTAGATTAAGCAGTTCATTGGTCATTTATTACTTACGAAAAACCTAGGACTCACTTCTGTTTTGGTTTTTGGCTACACACATATGATACTTTTAAAAGTATCCCATATAGGGGATTTCCATATCAAATCCGAATGTTTTTGGTTGGTTTGTTTTAAGCTCCCTTCCACTATAAACTTCATTTTCAGTCTTTACTTTCTAAATAATTTCTCAAATTCTTTAAGTTACTCTGGAACATTTTTTCAGTGATGTGACTTAATAAAAATTTAGTGATCACATTTTATGAGCTATATCAAATGATTTAATTTTTGTTTTAAAGTATATTTAGTGATTTTACATTATAGTATAAGCAAGTTTGTATATATTGTTAGTCTCACCATTGGCATGCTTTTGTATCTACAGTTTGTTATGAATTTTTTTTTTTAAATCAGTACCAGGGATTGAACTCACAACCATGTGCTTGCAATGTTATGAATATTTTAAATTTTAAAAAATCACTAGAAATGCATGTTTTTGGCAAACCCTTGACAGTTTCAATATTATAGAAATGTCAGCATTTCTTAAATTGTATCTAGATTAGGAAGTAAGTGGTTCCTAATTCATGGTGACTGTAAACTTCACCTCTTTTCTGGTTGTAAGTTTTTGACTGTTAAAATAATGAGATTTTAGCTAAGATAAACATTTATAGCATATATCGTTTCTACTAGTTGGTGGGAGATAGGAAATGGTGTAGAAAAAGAAATACAGTTTAGTGAAGAATGACCATTACATTTTATATTGTATATTTTACAGATAGACCTTTGAGTATTTTTAGTGCTGTGTATACTATATAACTTTAATAAACAAATATAAGAATGAAAATTCCAAGCGGGAAAGGAATATATACAGTATATAAAGGTTAGATGTGAGACATAGTATCTATTAGTTGTTCAGTTCTGTTAAGTGGTTTATGTTTATTATCTCAGCTAACAGCAGTATTATATAAAGTGCTTTTAATACCTGTATTTTATAGCTGATAAAATATAAGCTTTAAGTGGTAAATAACTTACCTAAGATCACATAGCCAAGAATTCTTTGTTTCTTATAGGTAGTTTTGGTATCAGTGGTGAACTTGTTTGCCCTTTTTTTTTTCCCCTCTTTTAGGAGTAACTGAAACTTCTATAAAGATTGTTTCACTAGAGCTTTATGGGTGTTTCTAGAGCAGGATGATTCACTCTTGGCATTATGGACATTTTGGTTGGACAAATTCTGTGTGTACAGTGCTGCCTTGGGCATTGTACAGTGCTTACCAATATTGCAAGCCCCTGTGTTAGGTGCCAGTAGTGTTCCATTCCTCCTCAATCAAAAAAGGGATCCAGACATTGCTAAAAGTTTCCAGGGGTCCAGAATTGCCTCTGGTCGAGAACCACTGTTTTAATGGTGAGTGGAAAAAAAGACATTAGAGTGAAATTTAAGTCTGTTGCACGTTGAGTGGGCATTTGTATTGTAGTTCTGTGTCTCCTTTGAGACCAAATCCTGGTTGTCATAAAAAGTAAGTGTAAAAGATTTACTCAGAAAAAATTTGATTTACATTATTTTTAGCAAGAAGTGTAGTAATCACATAAGTATATTACTGGGAAAATTAAGCCTAAATCTGCTTTTTTTTGAGACAGGGTCTCTCTCTGTAGTTCACACTGGCCTTGAACTCACTGTGGATCCCAGGCTGACCTCGAATTTGCAGTGATCCTCTTGCTTCAGCTTCCGCTGAGTACTGGGATTTATATGTGTGCATCACCACACCTGGTTTAAATCTGCTTTTATGGAGAAAGATAGTGATATCCTTGGGTTTTGAAGCATAGTCTGAAAATTCCTGAATTTCAGAATTCAGTTTAAATGTTTATTTGAAGCATATTCTTAAATCAATGGAATTAAAATACTGGTTTACATGGCCTGAAAGGATTTTACTACCTGATTCAGATTTGGGAGGTATGGGAAATAGTGTTTCTTGTGGGATGATTACTCTCAGAGGGCAGTTTTTGTGGCACATCGGTAGCTGAAATAATCAGGTTTGTACCTTACTCTGAGTACCTCTGAGGTTTTATCTTACTCATAGATAGTCATGTTTAGGGGAAAATTCTCACATATATTAATTAGTTAAATTTAACTTAGCAGTAAGTTTATTTTAGAAATGGTATTAGAAATCACTCTGAAGATCATAATTTCTTATATATAGAATTAGATTACTCTCATGTTACAGATAATATATGTGTGTGTATAGATGTATAAATGCATGTGTGTATGTGTGTGTGTGTGTATATATATATATATATATATATATATATATATATATATATATACACTTTTTTTTTTTTTTTTTGAAACATGGTCTTGCCATACAGTTTAGGCTGGCCTTGAGCTGACTTTGTGCCCAGGCTGGTCTCGAACTTGCAGTGATCCTCCAGTCTTAGCCTCCTGAGTGCTAGGATTATAGGCATGTTGAGATGATAATATTTGGGCTGGGGATTTAGCTCAGTGGCATAAGCGCCTGCCTTGCAAGCATACGGTCGTGAGTTCGATCCCCGGTACCAAAAAAAAAAAAAAAAAAAAAAGAGATGATAATATTCTTAATTTTATGTATTTTAATAAAAGTTTCATGAGTAGCTCATTTTGTTACCTATAAATTTAGTGGGCAAAAAGTTTTGGCTAAATGTTATGGATATAGAGGGATCAAGCTTCCTAAGCATGTGAGAATCTCTAGCTGCTGTGTGTCACACACTGTAATAAGCACTTATCAAACTGCTAGCACTCACTACTTAGAATAAGGCCCCAGGGAGAAATGGCTCATCACTAAGTGGTGGTGGGATCCTGATTTGAGAATGATTTAGTTATAAAATTCAAGACATTTGCTAATACAGGTCTAAAAGTACACTAGTCTTACTTTAAGCAAAGGGAATCTAGGAGCAAACTGAACTAGTAATTTTAAGTTACCACAATTATATTTTTTTCTGATATGAATTGTAGCTTTTCCTTTAGACTGATTTTAAGGGAATTGCTTAGTAACTGTAAACGTGTGAAACTTCTAAAGTAGGAAGGATAAAATACATACTGTTGTACTACATCAAGAATTTTTTATGATGCTCTTTTTAAAAGATTGATTTGCTTTAATGCCATTTCAGTAATTTAGAAATGGTGAAGGTGACGTTCTGCATGGTGCATGTGTCAGATGTCAAAGCTGCTATCGTACTGCATTCATGAGATTTCTATTTGTTCACTACTGTGGACATAGAGGCTACCCATCTCTTTTTAAAAATGAATAGTTAGTACTGAGTGTGCATCACATAGGTAGTAGTATTCTTGTTATTTATGTACTCACCATGCAAGCGTTTTTACTTAGGCCGCAAGCAAAATTATTGTATTTGTAAAGCTTCTGATGTAACATTACAGTTCAGGTAGGATGAAAAGTGATATTAAGTTGAAAAGGACCTTGGAGACATAGAAGTGTACTTTGGAGTAAGCAGTAAAAGAAATTCAATAATATTAGCAGGAAAAGAAATAATTCTATATTTGGTGGATGAGCCTAATAGGAATAAGACACTTAAGCTTCTGGCATAGTTGGAGGTCATAGTGATTAAATGTAGTAGGGTGGGTTCATGGAGAGTTGAATGCCTATGGAAGAAATTGGACTAATACTGTAATGGGTTTTCTCCTAGAAAGAGCATTTGGAATTTAATTCTGATAATTTACCCAAAGAATTTCTTTCATGGGAAGAAAAAGTTGGCTCTTTCATCTCAATGGTAATATCATATGTTTGAGTGCAGTTAGACCAGGGCTGCGGCACTCCCTCCCCAGTGACCTGTCAAAACTCCAGGCCCCTTCTAACACATTTGAACGATAGCTATAATCTAGCACTTGGGAGGCTGAATCAGGAGGACTGTTGTTCGAGGTCAGCCTGAGCTATGTAGTGAGGCCTGGTTTTAACAAAACAAAACAAAACAAAACAAAACAAAACAAAACAAAACAAATCATATTGAGTGGGTCTCATTAAATTCCTCAGGCTTGGGCTGGGGATTTAGCTCAGCGGCATAAGCACATGCCTGGAAGTTTAAGGTCAAGAGTTCGATCCCTGGCACCCCCCCCCCCCAATCCTTAGGCTCATCTTGATTTTATTTACTTAATTAATTTATGGTGGGTCTAAGGATTGAATTTAGGGTCTTTGCATTGTGATACATCCCCAACCCATTTTGTTTTGCGACAAAGTGTCGTTAAGTTGCTTTAGCTAAATTGTTGAGGCTCTTTCTGCCTCAGCCTTCTGGGGTGCTGAGCTTCTAGGCTTTTACCACCACACCTGGGTTGCCTTAAGTTTTTTTCATATTTTATTCTATTTCCTTAGTAAAAGGCTTGTATGTATGTATGTATGTATGTATGTATTTTATCTTATTGTTTTGAGACAAGGTCTTAATGGATAGCCTCTAACTTGTGATCCTCCCTAGTACTGAGATTACAAGTGTGTGCTAATAAAGATTTGCAGACGTACATGCACATAGCACATCTTAATTTTTTGTCCTTTATCTCTTTCTCCAACTCTTCTTCCCCTCTACATTTACAAAAACTCTTCATTTCCATTTTTTCTTTCAGTTTTTTCTTTAATGCTCCCTTTCTTTTGTTCCCTTTCCCATTTGAACAAGTTCTTTTTATTTCCTAGTATCTCTATCCCATTTCACTTAATTTACTTAATTTACATTTCACTTAATTTCTCTATCCTTTTTCTCTTAATTTATACATTGTATTTCTCATATAAGTGAAGTAATAGTGTTTAAATTTGGGTCCCTGAGCCAGGTTTAATGGCACATGCCTGCAATCCCACTAGTTAGGAGGCTGAGATAGGATTGCTGTGAGTTCGAGGCCGTCCTGGACTACAAAGTGAGTTCAAGGCCAGCCTGAACTTCATGGTGAGACCCTGTCTCTAACAAACAAGCAAACAAACAAGCATAAACAAGTTTGTGTCCCTGCTTTATTTCATTGAGGATTACAGTCTTGAGGTGCAATCATTTACCTAAAAATGCCTCACGGTAATCCTTTATGGCAGAGTAGTGTACTTCATTGGATATAAATACATTTTCTCTGTCCATTCATCTGTTGGCAGACATGTAGGTAGCTTCCAAGATTTAACTTAGGAATTATGCTGCTGTAAACCTGAGTGTGCATAGATTACTGTGATGCAGTCTTTAATTGGGGAAGATACCTAGAAGAATAGCTGGGTCAAAAGGAACCTTTTAGTTTTTTGAGGAATCTGCGTATTGATTTCTGTAGTGATTGTACCTGTTTATATGCCCCCCTCCCAATGGACAAGGGTCTTCATCTCCTCCTTCCCACCTCGCCAGCATTTGTTACTGGTTGCTTTCATAATAATAGCCACTCTTTTGGCAGTAAGATGGAATCTCAGTGTTTCTTGAATGGCCATTTTGCATTGGGTCTTTAAATTTGGGAGGAGGTGTCTAATTTTGGCTTTTTTTTCCCCTCTTTTTTTCTTTTTGGTGGCCAGGGGAATCAAATGCAGGGCTTTGTGCATGCAAGAATTCTATCTGAGCTACACCCAACCCCTCAGGCTTGAATTTTTGATCTTTTTGTGTCACCTTCCTGGATATAAGGGGTTATAGGCTAACACCATAATACTTGGCATTAGAATCAGGTTTTAGTAATGTGATTCTTGAAATTATTAAAACTATGAGTTTTAACAGGAATCAAAATTCTCTGCTGACATTTAAACTTGTAGTAGAGTATAGATCAAATTCTAGTAGCTATAGATCAAATTAAAAGTCCTTGATTAGATAAGGAAATTTTATCCGATCAAGGATTTGGATTGTAAGATTTTTATTTTGAATTGAAATGCATCTTGATAAATGGTCTAATACTTTACAGTGAGTTACATAGATTCAGAGTGGTATGGCCATAGATCAGTGATGGCAAACCTAGCTATTTGTATCATTGAAAGTTCTAAAAGGTTTGCATCACTGCTGGACTTAAAGTGAGTTATACAAAATACAAAATTAATGTTTTGAATGACTGCTACAGGTTGTAAATTTTTGGCTTACAGGTTATATTAAGCTTTTGATTCAGTTCTTTCCTTTTGGGATTTGAATGTTACGTATGTGGTCTTTCAACACATAGAAAATTAGTACTACAGCATTTGGAAGAGTTGACGTGCTGAATTTGTTTTTCTTCTTTCATGTTTATCTACACATTATAAGGATTTATAATTTACTAAAGCAAAAGCTTGACAACATATTTTTCTTTACAAAAACAAAAAATTTGATGGTTTAACATTACATTTTTCTTTTCTTTCCTTTGGTACTAAGGATAGAATCCAGGTCATTTGCACTGAGCTATATCCCCAGCTTTATTTATTTATTTATTTATTTATTTATTAAATTTTTATTTTTTGGTACCAGAAATTAGCACTTTCCAGGTAGGCACTTATGCCTCTGAGCTATATCACTGACCAACCCATATTTTATTTATTTATTTATTTTCAGGTCTTTTTATTTTTATGTTGGTTTTATCTTGGATTTTTGCTAAGTTGACTAGGCAAAAATTAAATTTAGATCTTCTTGTCTCAGCCTTAACTTCTTTTCCTGTGCCATATTGTATCTTTACAAAATACATGTTTCCCTATTTAAAAAACTCTACCTCAAGTTTTTAAATATAATGCTGCCTGCCATACCATTCCTACTACAGGATACATGGAGACTTGTCTCAGTGCTGAGATTCATTAGTGGTGATAAATGTCCTCTCCAAAAGGCAAGTTTGGAAAGATTCTCTCGTTGTCATCAGTTTCAAAGAGAGACTAGTTGTTAATATGAATAGTCCCCTCCTACCCCGGTTTCTAATGAAATAAATTTTATAAAATTTTAATTTGAGCCTTTATATCTATCAAAGATGTATTTGTTTGTTTATGTCTTTATCAGACAGGGTCTCATTATACAGCTCAGACTAGCTTTGAGCTCATTTTGTAGCCCAGGCTGGTCTTGAATTTGCAACAATCCTGCTGCCTCAGCCCCCCAAATGCTGTTCTGTTCTTTGATGAGTTGAATATTTGTTGGCCTTATAGCATGGCTGTATTTCTCTTAGAGTGCTAGGTGAAAGATCAGAATAGTCACATTACAGTTTTTTTCACTGAGGAAACCTTTTCCCCCCATTCCAAACAGCTGTTTATAGTGTGCCATGTCATGTCAGTCTCTACCATAGCTGCTCATGGCTTTAAGTCTCAGCACTTATGTTAGATTTATTTATGAGTCAGTCATTAAAGGGGAGAATTTCCCAGTTTGTCTCTTTTCAGATGTCCTTTCTGTTGTTTCTAGATGATTGTTCTAAACTGACCGAGTTTTTAAAGCGGCACTTAGTGCAGTTTGTCAACTTTACAGTGCTGGCTTGCACCTTGCCTTGTCTTTATATATTATAAAGACCCTCAGAGTGGGACCACGATTGGACTAGATTTTTGAGGCCCGTGTATGGCTATCTGTACAAGTACTGTAGTGGTTTCCTGGGAGGCTGTGTTCTACAATGCAGTTACTGGTTAGTATGTTTTGGCTTAAGTATGGTGCAGGGAATTCCTAGCTAGCATGTTTGACTACGGTGTTACCATCAGAGGAATCCCAGGCTTTGCAGTAAGTCTTTGAGTCACAGTCTTGGTTCAGGTTTTATTAATCATTTTTCTTTCCCTTAAAATGCCACACAGAAATTTATTTGCCACATTGTAGGCAGATTGTAGTTAGCAGTGTTTTATTATTTCAGGTCAATGTCTGTTTTCCTCATGTGGGTGGAATAAAAACAGAGTAATACTATCATCTTCACAAAAAATGAGGTTTACAAGGAAGTGAACTGGGTGTAATTTAATGACTTGTTTATACTGTTACGTAAATCATAATTAATTTATTCTATGTATATATATGTTACTCAGGTGTGTGTATATATATGTATATATATTATATGTATATATCTATATTACCATTTTGAAATTGTAATTTCTGTACTGGGCATGGTGGTGCATGCCTGCAATCTTAGTACTTGGGAGACTGAGGCAGGAGGATTGTTGTGAGTTTGAAACCAGTTTGGAGTTCATAATGAGTTCAGGCCCAGCCTGAACTATATATTGCAAGACCCTATCTAGCCCCCCCATTAAAAATTGTAATTTTTTAGAATTTTTTATTAATATATATCTTAAAATTTTTTAATATTTTGGTTTTTTGAGACCAAAATATTAGTTCTGGCTGACCTTAAACTCACTGTGTACTGTAGACTGGCCTTCAATTCTCAGTGATCCTCCTGCCTCTGCCTCTTGAATGCTGGGATTACAGGGATACATCACTGCACCCAGCTGCTCCCTCTTATTAATGAAGCCGTTTATTCTCAGACATTTGTTCTGCAGATTCATTTGCAAGTCCTTTGTCTTTTCCTCCCTCTCTACATACACACATACATTCTCATGCCATCCCATTCAGAGTTGTGGCAATTCCATGATGTATATACCGGTCTCCTCCTGCTTTTCATATCTCAGGTATTCAGATGATAGTTTGACCCAGTCTGTTGGATTTCAAGGTGAATTCTCCCCCATTTTTATAACCTCTTTTTCTTCCCTGAGTCATGGCAGTTTCTTTGCTGATGTCCTTTCTTTTCCCTTCCAACAGAAATTTCCACGCAGTATCGGCATGATGGAGCTTGTCCAACAACTAGTAAGTTGTCCAACTGGGTTGGTAATCTGGGCTTTTTGATTTTTCACTTTAGTGCCTTTCCTAGTATATTATGCCACCTTTGAACTTCTAAGTTTTATTTCCTAAAATGTAGCTTATTCCTAATTGAATAGATTTCTTTCTTCTACAAAGGCATACTAGCATACTGTTTTGTCTTGTGTTCAGCATCTATATTACTGTCAAATGTTGGGCAAACCATGATCATTGTTGGCCTTTTAGTATAGCTCTTCCATTGTAGAATTGTGACTTCTGTCCCTTGATGAAATAATATTTTCAGTATTTTGGTTTCCATTGTCATAATGTTAATTTTTAAATATTTGTGTATTGCTATTAGGTATATTTCTTACTTAGATCTCTATGTGTATTGAGACTACTGAAATCTGTGATATGAGAATGTTTGGGAGGGTTAGTGATGACAGATAGTGCCATTTTTTTTTCTAATAAATATTGCTGAGTATACCCTAAGGTCATTTTACTCATGTAGAGCTACATCCTGTAGAGACTCACTTTTACCAAGAAATTGCATAGATTATGAAGCATCTTTTTAAAATGTAATTTAAAAATATGTATCTAACAGATGATGTATTTAGTAGATAGTATTGTATATTGGCAAATGGAATACAATTACTTAGAAATGTATACTATGTAAAAACTAAGTGAAGCTTGTAGTTGTAATAATTCAAGCATTAATACCTGATTTTTTGAAATTTTATTATACTGATTCAACCTATGCCATTGTATTTCATTTCTGTGTTTGAGAATGATCTTAACCTGAAGTCCTTTTTTCCTTACTTAAAAGCTTTCTCAGAGTTGCTGAATGCAATACACAATGGTAAGTTTTATTGGAATCTTCTCTGGTGGTTCATTTATCACAACAAAGTTGCCAGTTAAAAGCTAGCATGTTCTGTTGATGAGATGAGACCAAATGCTGCATGAGTCAGTTGTTCAGCACCTCCGTGAGAAACTTGGTAGACAACCTACAAGAGAATAATAGGTCTGTCATTTTGGCTTTATTGTCTCTTCATTAAGCAAAATGTTAAGTGTTGTTCTAAGTTTCTGAAAGTCTTTCTTTCGCAAGTAACGTTCTGTAATTTTTTTGAACTCTCTCTTGCCATTGTACTTAGTTGTCAGTTTCTACATGAAGCATTAGCTAGTGGGAATATGAATTTGGTTTTTTAAAGTTTTAGTTTACTAAAGTGTATTGAACACATAATTTTACTTTTACATTTCATTTCTGAATAAATGGAAAATAGCCTTTTAAATTGCACCTTGCTTGGAGCCAGGTGTTACAGTGGAGTTGTGTTGCTTGCTGTGTTGGTTTCTGAGTCAGTATGTAAGGCAAATGCTACCAATTTTCACTTGTGCATTGTAATTACAATGAAAAACATTTAAAAGTGTGAGGATTTCTTCAGTTTTTTTCAAGAAATTCCTTAATCTCCGAATCTTCAGAAATTTTCCTTGAGCCTACTGTTACCTTTGTGGGTTTCTTTTTTTAAATTATTAATTGATCTAAGTATTTATTTGTGCAAGACTTTACATGGTTTGAAGCAGTTTTTACATATGTGCTCTTTGACTTTATGAAAGTGCCTGTTTTGTGATTGTAGTTTAGTTTGCAGTTAATTTGCTTTGTGTTTGCATTACTGTATGTTGTCAGATGTTGGCAGCATTGGCAGTAGCAAAAGCTCAGTGGCACAATGACCAGGCTTACATAGATGCACTCTTCTGGCTTTAGCAGGTGGTTAAGACGGGAACCTCCTAAGTGATAGTGTCATTGATGAGTGCGCTTCTTCCCTACAGAAGCTGTATTTGCATAAGCTTTAAGAACTAGATAACATAGAGCTCCTGAATATTTGGTATCTAGAGGGAAAAGGGATTGAAGCATTCTTAAAAATAACTAAACATATTACCTTTATGCGATGAGGAAGTGTAAAAACTGAAGGAATTTATTATCTTTTTGGCTCAGGTAGATAAATTTAGACTTGCTCTTTTATTCTGAATCTGTTAGTATTTAGAAGGCAGGTATACTTGGAGTAAAGTAGATGCTAAAATTTTGAGTTTTAGAAGATTGAGTTTAAGAGACAATTCCTACACTAGTGTATTGAGATGCTTGTATTTTCTCAGTCACAGAATAGAGAAAAGAAATGGAACTTGCATTTCTAGCTGCAAAGATGAGTGTAAGGTTGATACACAGTGAATGACATTTAACTTGTAAGTCATTTAGTCATTCATTCATTCATTCATTCATAAAAATTAGACTTTACAAAAACACAATAAAATATACCTAGCAGATGGTTTTTAAAATTTGTTTTGTTTTAGCTAATATATAAGAATTATACCTATTAATAGACTGTTATTATGTATACATCACATATACACATTGTGTAATGTTTGAGCCAGGTTAAACATACCTGTTTGTACATTTATCATTTCTCTATGTTGAAAGTTTTCAAAATCCCTTTTTCTAGTTTTTTTTTTTTTTTATTTTAAAGACAGGGTCTCACTATGTAGCTCTCAGGCTGACTTTAGCTTGTGATCCTCTGGCCATGGCCTTCCCATTCTGGGGTTACAGGCACATATCTTCAGTTCAATCTGGCCTTTTGGTATTTACAGCCCATCATTGTTATCTGTATGGTAGTTATGCTACTGTACACAGTAGCCCAACACAACTTCTTGCTAGATGTTAATTTTTAAGTTCATTATCTTTCAGCATTTTTGCATTGTTGTGCAGCCTATCTCTGCAACATTTCCATCTTGACATGCTGAGGTGCTGTAGCTGTGAAACAGCAACCCTCCATTTGCCCACCTTGTGAAAGCATGCGCCCTTGTCCTTCTCTTTATTGAGGAAGCTTTTAGTCTTTCACCATTAAGTAGGACGTTAGATATGGATTTTTGCGTAGATGCCTTTTATTTGGTTGAGGAAATTTGATTACCAATGCAAAATGTTTGTTTTAAGGTCTTTCCGTGTTTTTAAGGTCTTACCACTTTGTGTAGTTGTGCGTTGGCCATTTCATCTGTATTCCTTAGTTGGCATGCATGTATTCATAGTATTCTTTTACAATTTTTTTCATTTTGGTAAGGATAGTACAAATCCATTTTATTCTTGATTTTTAGATAATTGAGTCTCCATGAGATCTAATTGATGGCTTATTAATTTTGTTGATCTTTCAAAGAACAAAGGGTTTACTCTTTATCATTTTTCTATTTTTTATTTTATCTCTTTAATGTTCTATTATTTTCTTTCTTCATCTTACATTGATTAAAGTTGTTGTGCTTCTGATTCTGTAAGGTCAGAGTTAGATTATTGATTTGAGATCTTTTTTTCTTTCTGAAAATAGGTCTTTAGAGCTACACATATCTGAGATTGTCTCAGTTTCTTATTTCTTTGGCTACTCAATTTTTTTCCCCTTCTATTTTCTCTTTTACATCCTATCCCAATCATATTCCATTGGAAAATACTTTGTATCTGCTTTTAGCTTCAAATATTACCTGTATTTGATACATTCGTTGTTCATTAGTATGTGCCTTCTAGACATTTCTTCTGTGTTCCAGACTCCTATTTCCAAAAGCCACATAAATTTCAGTTCATATAGTTTCAGTCTTAATTCTGCTTCTTTTGTGTCCCTTATCTCTGTATACTTCTCAGTCACCTAAACCAAACGTGCACTAGGAGGTTAACCTAACGCTCTCCTCTGATTTTCTTGATCTTTTTGTGTGTGTGGGTGTGTGGGGGGGTACCAGGGATTGAATTCATAACCTCATAACTTGCCAGGCAGGTGCTTGTGCTGCTACACTAAATCTCTGGCCTTGATTATCATTTTCTCTAAAATGAGACAGCTATGTCACACTTTCATACAAAATCTTCTGATACTTAGAGGATTAATACATACGGCACATGGAATTTTTCATACCTCTTACCTGATCTTCAGTTTCATCTTTCCCTCCAGATTCACACTACATCCGTGTAAGCTACTTGCAGTTTACTGATATGCCATACTAGTATCTGCAAAATATGTAACCTAAGGTTTGGTTATATATACTCTGTGGCCTTTTGACTTTTTGCAACAAGTAAAAGTTGTCTTTTTAGGGGCCAGGGATATAGCTCAGTGGCACACTGCTGCCTGGCAAGTGTAAGGTCCTGAGTTCGATTACCAGTACAAAGGAAAAAAAAACCCCAAAAGTTGTCTTTTTTCTTTTCTTTTGTTTTCTTTTCTTTCTTTCTTTTTTTTTTTAATCTTTTGGCAGAACTGGGGATTGAACCCATAAAACAAAGAACAGTTTATGTATGAGCTTTGTTTGTTTGTTTTGTACTGGGGATCAGACTTATTACCTTGTACTTGACAGGCAGGGGCTTGTGACACTGAGCTAAATCCTTGGCAAAAGAAAAGTTTTATCTCCTGCAAAGTTTATTTTGACTCCTTTTGATAGTAGCATGCTCTTAAAGATAGTTTTGGATTCTTGTACATGGTGTTCTCATACTTTGTCTATTCTGTCTTTTATTATTTTTGCAGTTGTTTATGTTTCCATGATCTATACATTAGTCATATTTATCTTATATTTGTGAAATTTAAAAAAACGATAGTTGAGACTCAGGGTTATTTTCATCATTACTATTTTCTAGAAAACTTTATAAAATAAAAATTAACTATTTCACTGACAGTTTTATTGTTGTGAGGAAATAAATAAAAAGTATGATTAAAGAACTGTGAACAGTCACAGACACTGAGGTTTAAGTAGCCCTTTTTCTCTTTGTGACTTTTTTTTTTGGTGGTAGGGAGACGGGATCTCACTGTGTAGTCGAGGCTGGCCTTGAACTCATTATGTAGCTCAAACTAGCCTCAAACTCATAGCAATCCTCTTGCTTCAGCCTCCCAAATTCTTGGATTACAGGCTTGTGCCACCATGCCAGGCCTCTCTATGACTCTTACAGCTTAATTATTGCTTTTTAGAACAGCAGTACAAAGAAAAATATGTCATTGATCTCAAAAATCAAATTAGATGGAGTGTGATAAATTTTATGTGATAAGAGAAATTTATGGAACTTAAAAAGTAAAGAAATAATATTAACATTAAAGCTGGGCATGGTGGTACATGCCAACAACATTATTGGCCTACAGAGGAAAAGAATGCAAAAAGGAAAGAGATGAAAATCTTTTAGAAAAATTGTTAACTTGTTTTAAGGCAGTTTGGAAAGACGAATTAGTCATTTAAATGTATTTTTTAAAAAATGGAGGGTGAACTTTAGATGCTTAGGAAGTTTTTGGTTTTATGGGGGTGCTTTGAAACTGTAATTTGCTTAAGAGAATATAGATTTCAGGATCTTAATCTATAAAGTAAATTTAATTTCTTTGCTTTTCAGTAGATATGTTTAAAATACTTATTATTGTGCTAAAACAAATAATAGTGTAGAAAGATTATAGTTTTGTGTTATTGTCCAGTTGAAAAGTAGCATATTATCTTCTGGCTTTCATCTTCAGAAAAATGATTTTTCTGTAGTGCTTTGTTGATTAATAGTTATTTACGGATTTTTTTTTCCTCACTAGACTGTAAACTTTTTTACTCATCTTTACTTCATCAGGTTTCTGTCTTTTTTGGGGGGGGTACTGGGGATTGAACTCATGACTACGCACTTGCCAGGTGGGCACTTACACCACTAAGCAAAATCCTGGGCTTCTCCCTCCCTGCCCCCTTGTAAGACAGAATCTCGCTGTGTAGGTCGAGGTAGCCTTGAGCTTGCTTTGTAGCCCAGGCTGCCCTTGAACTTGTCAGGGATCCTCCTCAGCCTCCCAAGTGCTGGGATTACAGATGTTTGCCACTATACCTGGCTACTTCATCAGTATTTAACTCATCATCTGATAGACTCACTGTAAATGTTGAATGATTGTCACTTGCTATACAGTAGTCTTTGAATAAGTGTTATTCTTCTTTTTTTGTTTTTGAGATGGGGTCTTGCTGTGTAGTTCAGGAGGCCGACCTTGAACTCACTAATGTGGCCTGGGCTAGCCTCAAACTTGTAGCAATTGATCCTCTTAGTTTAGCCTGGCAAGTGCTGAGATTATAACGTGTGCCACCATGCCCAACAAGTTTTAGTTTTTTTGTTTGTTTTTAGTACTAGGAATCAAACTCAGGACCTTGTGCTTGCCAGGCAGGCACTTGTACCACTGAGCTATATCCCTGGCTAGTATCCTTTTTTTTCAAATACATTTTATTTCAAAGAGAGAAACAAAACAATTTCAAAACACATCAGCCAGGGAACAACAGTGGTCTTACACTGCACATTGTTATCCCCAAATCATTTACGTAGAGCACAAGACATCTGCATTGAGTTGTCTGAACAATACAAATACAAATCTTTCTCTTCAGAGAAATCTCTAGTATGACTATTTTAACTATTGTTTATATACATACATATATATACACACATTATGTATATATACAGATATATGTATACATATCTGTTGTTTCTGTCAGGTTCTCACACTAGTGAGACTATGTTTACACATGTGTCTGATTTATTTCACTTATTAATTGTATCCATTTACCTGTAGTGTGTCCTTATTTATGGCTGAGTAGTACTCCATTGCATAAAAACACATCTTTTTAATCTATTCCTCGGTTTGATGGGTGTTTATGTTGCTTCTAAGATCTGGCTGTTAAAATTCTACTTCTATAAACATAGGTGCACATATATTGCTGTGGTATGATGTTTTTAATTCTTTTGGGAAGATACCCAGAAAAGGAATAGCTGGGTGGGATGGGACCTCTAGTCCTAATTTTTTGAGAAATCTCCACACTGATTTCTACAGTGGTTGCACCAGTCTACACTTCCACCAACATTGGCTAGTATTCTTGATAATACATTCATTTTCTTTGAGATTAAATGTTACATTAGGCAGTCTTTCTTTCAGGCTAGTAACTTGGTTCTTTGCTGCAACATAGAACTGTCTTACTTATTTGTGTTAGTGTTCCTCATTTAAAACAGTTTTAAAGTAGTAGACTGAAGTAGCTAAAGAACTTAGATGTATTTTGACAACAGTATATTACTGTTTGATTTCACTTATTGGACATGTAATTTTCTTTCTAATTATACTTCAGGTTTGTTGTGACTGTTCTAATTAAACAAATCTCATTTGTTAACCAGCTATTCATATGCTTTTCATAGGATAGGTATATTGTGAGTGCTAAATGATTTTAGAGATAAATATTCTCCCTCAAGGGTAAAATCCTAATCAGGATTGTCAAGACTAGTTTGTCGGAAACTGGATCTTTGTTCTTCGCCAGGTGTCCCCTTTGTATTTCAAGAAAGCTTTGAATGGGAAGGAATCCTACTAAAAGAAATTAACATCCCTGATGTAGTCAGTGGGCTCAGTCCACTGGAGGTTTACTCTGTGATGAAGTGTTACTGATGGCGTGGGGCGAGTTGTCCCTGGGAAGAACATGGTGCTTCCCAAGAGCCGGGGATGGCGAATCTTTCAGAGCTCTCAGTGATACAGCCAGCCTACTGTAGCACACATGGCATGGGTTTGCCACCACTGATCTAGGCCATTCTAGATCTACTATTTCTCTTTAATCACAAAACTTATTTTTCTGTCTTGGAGGAATGATTAAGAAGTGCTTCTGTAGCATGTTTCTCTATGCTTATACTATTAAGTCCCATCTTAGGATATTATAAATGCTTGACTTTTCTCTAAGTACACAAATTGTGATGACTCACACTTAGGAATGGATAACTGGTTGAGACAAGGGATCCTAGGCCTCTGGTGGTAGAGGTTTGCTACCTGAAAAAAAAAGCTGGACTTTAGAATCACTCTTTTGAATCATCATCTTAAAAGAAAAAAGAAAAGTAAAAATTTTTTAATATCAATTTCACTCTGTAGGATATAGTTATAACTTCTTTGGGAAGTTTTTTTTTTGTTCTGGGGCTTGAACTCATGACTTCATGCTTGCCAGGCAGACGCTTATGCCACTGAGCTAAACCCCCAGCCCAGTTATAACTTCTTAAGGAGATAGTGTGAGGGACACAGAACACATGCTAAAATGGCAGGAAGCTACTGGCAAAGTCATGATTAAGCCTGTATAGAAAATAATTTGATTGATATCAAGCAATCTGCTAATATGTAGTATAACGTATATTTTAGATAAGGTAGTAAGACTTTTTACATTTTAAAGATCCAAACTACATTACCATGATTGGTTCCTAGAAGTTAAGCTTAACTGTGATAAAGACAGTTAAGATATTACCATTTTTGTTAGTGAGGCAGCCACTGGGAAGAAGTGTTTTTCATTATGCATGTTAACTGCTATAAAGCCAGATGAATTTACAAGTGTCTCATTGAATTGTAAGAGTGGCAGGCTTGAAAATTTCTATTCAGTGAGGGAAGTAATATAAATGGAAGTGAATTGTATGAGAATTTCTTGTAAATTAAGTGTGGGACAATGCCATTAATCCTTTACTTAGAGTGCTTCTGATGACTTGTTTATCTATTTGGTATCAGGGGTCATTTGATAACTTTTTAAATTTATATAGAGTTGTGACTTTTGGGAATCTGTTGATCTCCCCTTTAACCTTGATGAATGTTTAAGTTCCTCGCTTTGTCCGTGATGGTAATTTTTGGGAAATGTTTATTTTAAAATGCTGGAATTAAAGTGCATCTTTTCTTTAAATAGAGATGACAGTTCTACTCTTAACAAAGTAGGAACTTAAATTCATAGGTAAGCACCACACTCAAGAATGGTTCTAAAGGTAATAGATTAATCCTATAATAGCTTAGAAAGCTTTCCAGAAATAGTATTAGAAGTTTGTAGTTAGGAAAAATGATACCTGAGAAGATTTGTTCTTAATCTTGAATAGAAGATGGGATGTACTCTTACCATGTTGTTGTTTTTTGAGGTAAGTTCAGGCTGGCCTTGAACTCACAATGTAGCCCAGGCTGGCTTCAAACTCACAGCTATCCGTTTGCCTCAGCCTCTGCTGCATACTAGGATTACAGGTGACTACCATCACACTCGACCACCATGTTCTTCTTCTTCTTTTGTTTTTGTCTTCTTTGCAGGGGGTACTGGGGATTGAACTCTTGACCTCACACTTCCTAGACAGGCACTTAAGCTGCTGAGCTAAAGCCCCCCCCCCTTTCTTTTTAGGACAAGGTTTCACTATGCAGTTCAGGCTGGCCTTGAACTCCCAACCATACTCCTGCCTCAGCCTCCTGAGTGCTGGGATTACAGGTGTGAGCCACCACGCCTGGCTCATGTTCTTATTGTTAAACATATTTGAATTTGTCATACTGCTTTAAGACATAGTAGATGAGTTTTAGGATTCCTAAAACTGTTACCTTTTAAGGGACTAAGTCTGATTATTTTGAGCTATTTATACATATTTGATGAGAGAGGGAGGAATAGCAGACCTTATTGTATGATGTGTAAGAATTTTGTATTCTTTAATGAATTCCCCAGATACTTGGATCAGTGGACAGTGAGCATGTATATTCTGAATTTGAGAATAGAATCCACTATTCTTTACATTTGCTTCCCTTTATCCCTAAAATCCTTAATTTTCATGTTTGACAGCACTTTTTTTGGTATTGGGAATTGAAAGCAGGACCTCGTGCTTGCCAGGCAGGCACTGTGCTGCTGAGCTATATCTCCAGCCCCAACAGCATTCATTATTTTTTTTTTAAAATTCTTGTATGCTTTATTTGTTCATTTCTTGGTTCATTTTTTCCCCAAATCCATTGTATTTCAAAGACAAAAAACCCCCAAAATTTTGAAGCATGTCTGACAAGGGCAGTAATGCTCCATACATTGTGCGTTGTCGCCCCCAAACCAGTCACCCAGAGTGCAAGGGATCTGTGTTCAGTTGTCTGAGCAATACCAGCACAAATCTTTCTCTTCAATGAACTCCAAGAAATCAGTAGTATAACTATCTTAACTTTTAAAATATACATACATATACATATGCATATTCATATGTTGTTTCAGCTTCTCACACCAATAAGACAATATGATGGTTACACATGTGTGTCTTATTTCACTTATGAGTATGGTCTCAAGTCGCTTTCATTTACCTATAAAAGTCTCCCATTTATCTTTTTATGGCTGAGTAGTACTCCATTGCATAAAAATACTACATCTTTTTTATCCATTCCTTAGCTGATGGAATTTTAGGGTTGTTTCCAAGTGGTATGATGTTTTTAATTCTTTTGGGAACATACCGGGAAGGGGAATAGCTGAGTCGAATGAGACCTCTAATCCTAGTTTTTGGAGGAATCTCCACACTGATTTCCACAGTGGTTGCACCAGTCTGCATTCCTAACAACAGTGGAGAAGAGTTTCTTTTTCCACACAGCTCCTCCAGCATTTGTTATTGCTTGATTTCTTGGTAATAGCCATTGTTTCTAGGATGAGGTGGAATCTCAAGTGTTTTTAATTTTCATGTCTCAAATGACCATTAGTGTGGAATGAGCATATATCCACATATTTATTTGCTGTTAGTATTTCTCTGTGAAATGTATATTCATCTGAGATGCCCATAGTTGGATTAGATCTTCAAATATGGGAAGACTGATTTTTTTTGAGTTCTTTATATGTTCTTGATAGTAATCCTTTGTTTGAGGAACAGCTGGCAAACGTTTTTCTCCTACATCGTGTGTTGTCTCTTCACTCTGTTGGTGGTTTTTCTTGCTGTGCCAAAGCTTTTTGATACATAGGATCCCAGTTGTTGATTCTTTTTGATAGTTCCTATGCAATCTGGGTTTTGTTCGTAAAGTCTTTGCCTACACTGATGTCTTCAAGAGTTTGAAGACATCTTCAACTTCGTCTATCTTCCAACAGATTTAATGTTTCTATTTTAATATTAAGATCTTTGATCCATTCTGATTTTAACTTAGCACATGATGAAAGAGATGGGTCCAATTTTAATCTTCAGGATGTGTAGAGCCAATTTTTCCAGTACCATTTTCTTAATGAAGTTTTTTCCCTGTGAATGTGTTGGCACCTTTGTGAAAGATAAGGTGGCTTAAGGTGCATGGAGCTGTTTCTGCATGTTCTTATTGGTTCCATTGATCTTTGGGTCTGTTTTGTTGCCAGTACCACACTGTTTTTTATCACAGTAGCTTTGTGATATAACTTCAAGCTAGGAATTGGTGATGCCCCGTCTTTGTTGCCAAGATTGCCTTCTTGGTCTTTTCTGGTTCTAGATAAATTTTAGGATTGTTTTCTCTAATTCTGTGAGATATGCTATTGGAATTTTGATTGGGATGGCATGGAATCTATATGACAGTTTTGGAAGTATGAGCATTTTCACTATATTGGTTCTTCCTACCCAAGAGCATGGGCTATCTCTCCATTTTCTAAGCTTTTTTTTTTTTTTTTTTTGAGGTCCCAGGGATCGAACTCATGACTGTACGCTTGCCAGGCAGGCACTTATGCCACTGAGCTAAATACTCAGCCCTATCTCTCCATTTTCTAATACCCTCTTCAACATCCTTTTTTTTAGAGTACTGTAGTTTTCAATATAGAGGTCTTTCACCTCCTTTGTTAGATTGATTCCTAGGTATTTCATTTTTTGGGATGCTATTGCGAAGGGTGTTCTTTCTCTGATTTCTCTGTTATTCATGTACAGGCATGCTATTGATTTTTGTATCCAGCTACATTACTGAATTTGCTTATTAAATATAGTAGTCTTTTGGTGGAGTTTTTGGGGTCTTCTATGTGGAGTATCATGTCATCTGCAAATAATGATAGTTTAATTTCTTTCTTTTCCCTCTTTATTCCTTTTATTTCTTTCTGTTGTCTAATTGCTCCAGCTAAGGTTTCCAGGACTATTGTTGAATAATAGTGAAGACTGTGGACATCTTTGTCTTGTTACTGATTTTAGAGAGTTTTTGGTTTTTGTCCATTTAGTATGATGTTGGCTGTTGGTGGCTGTTGGTTTGTCATAGATGGCTTTTATCAGATTGATAAAGACCATCTATTCTGATTTTCTGTAGGTTTTTTTTTTTTTATCATGAATGGGTTGCTGGAGTTTGTTCAGAGCTTTTAGTGCATGTATTGGGATGATTATATAATTTTTGTCATGGGCTCAGTTAATATGGTGTATTCATTTATTGATTTGAGTATGTTGAATCATCCCTGCATCCCTGAGATGAATCCTACTTGATCTAGGTGTGTAGTGTTCTTGATGATTTGCTGCATTTAGTTTGCCAGTATCTTATTAAGGATTTTTGCATCTATGTTCATTAGGGAAATTGGCTTGTAATTCTGTTTCTTATTGGGATTTTTCCTCAGTTTGTATCAGGGTAATGCTTGTTTCCAGGAATAAATTGGAGTATTGCTTCCCTTTCAACTTCATTAAAGAGTTTGATTGGTAGTGGTGTTAGGGCTTCACTGAATTTCTTACAGAATTCAACAGTGAATCTGTCAAGGCCTGGGCTTTTCTTTGTTGATAGTTTTTTAATTACATCATTGATTTCATTGATCAATATTCGGTTATTTAGGATTTTTATATCTTGATTCAGCTTTGGTAATTCATATGTATTTAGGAATCTGTCCATTTCTTCTGCATTTGCCATTTCATTAAAATATAAATTTTCATTAGAATAGATGATTTTCTGGATTTCTGCAGGGTCGTTTGTGATTTCACTCCTTTCATTCTTAATTGTGTGGATTTGAGTTATTTGCTTCTCTTTTGATAAGATTGGCTAAGAATTTGTCAGTTTTATTTAATCTTTCAAAGAACCAACTCTTCAATTCATTGATTCTTTATATTGTTGTAGTCTTCACTGCATTAATTTTTGCTCTGATCTTTATAATTTCCTCTTTGGTATGAACTTTTGGATTAGCCTTAGTTCTTTTTCTACAGGTTTGAGATTCACCATTAAGTTGTTTATAAGCACTTTCTCTGTTTTCCTGATACAGGTATTTACTGCGATAAATTTCCTACTTAAGATTGTTTTCACTGTGTCCTGTATGTTCCATTATATTGTATTGTTGTTATCATTCAACTATAAAAGCTGTCTCATGTCTTCTTTAATTTCATCATTGATCCATTGGTTGTTCAGTAGGGTGCTATTTAATTTCCATGTGTTCATGAAGTTCTTGTGGTTGCCTTTGCATGCATTTCTAATTTCATTGTACAGTGTTCTGATAGTATGCATAGGATAATTTCAGTTCTTTTGCATTCACTTAAGCAAAGTATATGATCCAGTATGTGATTTATTTTGGAGAACATCCCGTGTACAGCTGAGAAGAATGTGTATTCTAATGTTGTGGGGTAGAATACTCTGTAGACGTCTACTAAGTCCATTTGTTCAAAAGTTTGATTTCTAATATTTCATGATTGATTTTTTTGGTCTAGTTGATGTATCATTTTGTGGTAGTGGGATATTGTGGTCTTCCAATACAATTGTATTAGGGCTTATTTGATTTTTCATGTGTGTTAGTAATTGTTTTATATAGTTGACTGCACTGGTATTTGTTGCATATATACTTATGATTGTTATCTCTTCCTCTTGCATTGTTCCCTTTACAAGGATATAGTAACTTTCTTTATCTCTTAATCAGTCTTGGCTTGAAACTTACTTTGTCTGCAAATAGAATAGTTACCCCTGATTGTTTTCTGGATTCCTGTCACATGGAGTATAATTTCCATCCTTTGACTTTTTAGTCTATGAATTTCTTTTTGAATTAAATGTGTTTCTTATATGCAGCAAATTGTTGGATCTTGCTTCTTGATCCATTCTGCCCATCTATGTCTTTTGACTGGTGAATTGAGATCATTAACATTGATGGCTATGTATTGATATGTATTGATTTGTTCTTTTCATGATTTTTTCCCGTTATTGGCTCCCCTCTCTTCGTTGCCTCCCTCTGATTGCTTTCCCTGGTGAAATCCTTCTGTTGGGGTTCATGAAGCCTTGTAGTCCTTTATAATCTCTTTCTAGAATCCTTCAAAACAGTTTGGACTGCTGGTTTGGTGGCCATAAATTTCCTCAGACATTCTTTGTCGTGGAAGTATCTTATTTCTCCATCAATTTTGGTAAGATAGTTTTGTAGGATACATCAGTCTGGGTTGAAAGTTGTTTTCCTTTTGAACCTGGAGTACTTCACTCCAAGCTCTCCTTGACTTGAGGGTCTGTGCTGAGAAGTTACTTGTGATTCTAATGGACTTTCCTTTATATAAGATTCGTTTCTTTTCTTTAACAGCCTTTAAGATTCTATTTTTGTGTTGAACTTTTGGAATCTTGACTATGATATGCCTGGCTGTAGTTTATTTTTTTTTAATGATTGCTAATTAGAGTGCTATATGCATCGTTTACATGTATGTCAAATTGATTCTCTCTACCAGGAAAATTTTCTATCATGATGTGTGTGAACATTGTTTTTAATGTCTCCTGGTTCTTCATTTACTCCAATCAATCTTAAGTGATTCTTCTTTGTCTCATCTTGCAGCTGCTGGATTGATTTCTCATGGTCCATTGGTATTTGAGAAATCGTTCTTTTCCTGGTTGCTAACTGCAAGCCTGTCTTCAATATCTGAGATCTTGTTTTCACAGTGATCTCATGTGTTTCAAATACTTTCAGTGGAGGTTTTATTCTCCTGGATATCTGCTTGAATCTGCTTTATAGATTCCATTCGTTTCCCACGAATAGCACTGATCTTACAGGCTGTGAGAACCTGCAGTATGGAACTTTCCTTCTGAAAATAACCTTTTCCTATTTGATAAGCATGTATTAAGTATTTATGTATGCATGTGGTTTTTTTTCCCCCCAGACAAGGTTTCAGTGTGTAGTCTCGTCTTGCCTGAAAGTCGGAGTGATCCCCTGCCTCACCCTCTTTAAGTTGTTTCCATATGTAAGATCATCATTAGTTGCTTTGGGGAAATAAGTATATATAGTGTAACTATCTGCCTCTGGGGAATGTACAATCTAGAAGGAAGTGTTTAGTAGTGGTAATTTTGAGGGATATAGTTACTACTTTTTTTCATGATCTGCAGTAGAAAAGAAATTCAGTCAGGAAAAATTAGTTTCTGTTTCCCAGAGAAGGCAATGTTCAACCTGAGGCTTAAAGAATGTTGTAGAATTTACCTGTTGGTGGTAAGGTGCACAGCCTGACTCCCTGTCTCAGATACACAGCACAAGCAGTGGTACAGAAATGTAGAGTAATCCTGTGCTGTGTAAAGGGACCGATATGGATGATTTGAAACGAAATACCTGAAAAATAACAGTCGTAGGTACTAGGGCAGGAAATTAAAAGTAGCTGATACTGAATTAGGAAAAAGACATTAAAACCCATTGTTTAAGAGGGTTCTTCTGGCATATAAGATTGGAAAGAGTGCTGTAACAGGAAATCAAATACATTTTTGTTACAGACAAGTATTTTGAAGGCCTGTGTAAAGTTAGGGGTAGTCAGACTTGTGAGAGTTGGAAGTACAACCCTCACAAAAACTAGTGGCAGGAGTGAGGGAATTGAATGATTCGAGCAGGGGAAGAGGCTTTTTATTTCCCAGATACTTAGCATACAAGTGCATAGAGTTGTAAAAGGGAGTTTGGGCACTACTGAGAAGTGTTGGTAAATGTGATAAAGGAAGAGACTGGATCAGATCTATTTTTAATCAGGGAGGTTGTAACAGTTGGAAGGGAAGACTCTAGGGAAGTAAAGAATTAAGATCAAGAGAAGGGTATTTGATGGACCAGGAATCTGGAACAGATGGGAAGAGATGAGACAACAAGTAAAATATTCAGTCACCTTGAAAGGATGATAGAGGGAATAACTGGCAACATTATTCATTTTAAAACAAAACTTCATGTCTTTAAAAAAAAAGAGCCTCCCTAATTTTGGTTTAGTGAAACTTTTTTTTTTTTTGGTACCGAGGATCGAACTCACAACCTTGCGTTTGCCAGGCAGGCGCTTAAGCCACTGAGCTAAATCCCCGGCCCCTGGTTTAGTGAAACTTTAAATTAGTAGTTTTTTTTGTTTTTTTGTTTTTTTTTTGTACTGAGGCTCAAACTCACAACCTCGCACTTGCCAGGCAGGCGCTTAAGCCACTGAGCTAAATCCCCAGCAAATTAGTAGAAATCTTAAAAATAACTTGCAACAAAATTCTAGGTATATATATATATAGTAAGTTGAGTAAGTAAGTCAATGTCCTTTTAGTGTTCTTCAGAATAGTGCTATGAGGGCCAGGGATATAGCTCAGTGGCACAGCACCTGCCTGGCAAGTGCCAGGTTGAGTTCAATTCCTGGTATCAGGAACAGATTATAAAACAAAAAAGGGTACTATAAAGATAGGAGTAATAAATGATACTTAGTACTACAAAGATAGGAGTAATAAATGACACTTGCATATGTTGATTCTTCTGAGCTGTGTTTTCTTCTGTAAATCTTTGTATCTCCTGAGTTTTCTCCTTCTCCTCTGTTTTTGTGTGAAATACTGTACTTCCATTTGGATTGTGTGTCTGTCTGTCATCCTCTTTTCCTGTTTACAAATCAGTCACTGGGTATTATCTTCTAAATAGTTTTTTCTAACTAATTAATCTGGAGCCTTCCAGATTATATTCTGTTTATTATTTTCAAAATCCATTTTTTTTTTTTTTCCTCAGCTGGGCATGGTGACCTGTGCTATTTAGGCATCTGAGGTAGAAAGATTGCAAGTTTGAGGCCAGCCTGTGTAACACATGTCCCAAGATACAAATTTTTAGAAAAGGGCTGGGTGGGTTTGTAGGTCAGTATCATCTGGATTTAATCTGCAGAACTATATTTTTTTAAAAATCATTTTTCTCTTTCTCATTGATATTCTATTAGTTAAAATCCTTATAATTTCTTGCATAGATTATAATAATCTCTTCTTTTTTGTTAATATGTCAGGAGTTGATCAGGTGAGCTGACTCAACCCAGTATCTCAGAAATGGAAATAGGCAAAAATGTCATTTAAAAATGTAAAGACACATTATTTTAAAGATTATCACCATGTTGATAATTTTCTTTGCCTCGCTGTGTAATACAGTTAATAGCTTTTTACATTTTCAGCCCTGCTTCTTTAGAAATTGTGCCCTCATCTCCTTGATTATAGACCATGTCTTAAGGAAGCTGTTACTGTAGATGGCTGATATTAACTTGTTCCACAATTGGGGGATCATTTTATTTCAGGAACTCTGGATATATTACACACTCATTCCTGACAATATGTGACCACAGAATATATAGAATTCTGCTTCTCAGACTTTCTCCCATCCTGCTTATAATATTACGAACATGTAATTCTATATTCTCATTTTTAAAAAGTTTATATTGAGAATTATTTGTGGTTGAGGAAACCAGAAAACTTCTTATCTGTGTTGACAATAAAAGAAAATCTAATTTTCCACCTAGTTTAATCCTAAAGGAACTATAAGAGAGAAAACTAATCAGTGTTATAATAAAACACACAAAGGAAGATAATAGTAACTTGAAACAAATATTAAAAAGATAGAAATTTTAGGTTTGAAAAACAATGGTAGTTAATGTAATGATAGAGTAAGTAGAATAAATAACACTGGATACAAATGAAATGATTAATGGTTAAGTAAAATAAAGGATACCCTAGAAAGAAGGAAATGGAGTGTTGCATAGTGTAAGCTCCTATGTGTTTGTGTGTAAAAGGACTATATAGAATGGCACAATTTGAATCCAGGTGACAGCCTAAGAAGAAGAAAGCAGTAAAAATAGGTGGAGATAATTCTAAGCAGTAATGGAGGTAAAGTCCAGGGGATGAGATGAGATTAGACTAGACTAGATTTTAAATAACCTGTAGAGTGCCAGAGGGAAAAAAAAAGATTGAAGGAAAACCCTTACCTAGACACATTGTTGAAATAATACTTAACAATATTAAAGAGGAGAGAATTCTTAAGCATGGAGCTGTTAATATTGAAGTGTGTTTTGTGGGAGAGAGATCTAAAGGAGCTTAGTAGACAGAAAAAGTGGCTTCTGTCATAAGTGAATGTATGTAATATGCCAAATGCTCAACTTACAGAGATAACTATCATAGCAAAGACTAGAAGGTTCTAGGAGTATAAAAGTATATTTCTTATAGCAACTCCTGTGTTTGATTTTCAAGTGATATTTAGGAAGTTTGTACTTAGAAGTACATCTATGATATTTCTAGGACACTGGTAGTCAGCTTTCTGTCATTATAACAGACATCTGAGGTAATTGATTCATAAAGACAAAAGATAGATTTGTTGGTTGGTTGAATTTTTGGCTCACAGTTTTGGAAGTTTAAGTCTTTGATTTAGTTTGGCTCTTTTGTTTTCAGATCTTTGGTTACAGAGCAGCTCAGAACCGTGGGATAAGGGGCTTCCATTATCCCCTGAGGACACAGTCCAGGGAGCCTATAGACTGCTAGGCCCCATCTCCTACAGCTTTTATTAACTCTCTATCTAGTGTTTTACCTAGGTGCTAGAGTACAACACCTAGGGCTTTGGAGGACGTAATATCCAGATGATAGAGCCCAATAGACTGGAAGACTGAGGCAGGAGGATGGCAGATTGAAGCCTAGCCTGGACAGTTTAGGAACTTGTCTCAAAATGACAAAGGTCTAGGGGGGCAGCTCTGTGAAGGCCCTGACTTCAATCCCCTGCCTGCCTACATACATACTATGGGTACCAAACCTAGAACACTTAAAGTATAGATGGAACTCTTAGATTCTTACTGCATGGTCATTGTTTCTATGGTGCTTAAATTTCTGGTTAGAAGATTCAGAAATATAAATGATTACAGAATAAAATGTTAGACAAAATTATAGTGGCTATATTAAAATTTAAGATTTCATAGTAGATTTTTTGTTTCTATTTTCTAAAATTGAAGGTAGTCATTACTTCTGTTTTTCTATAAAACATGATGAAGGATGATTCATTGTTTTCATAGCTGCCATATTATGATCTTCATTTTGGTCCACACTTTTGTGTCTTCTTAAACCTTCCAAATTCCTTAGGCTAAAGAAGTAGTAAAAAAAGAATCACTGTGTTGTAGTATTTCTTGATGGTACTTCTCATTTGAGTTCATGATTGGTATTACTTTTGATGTTTCATCTCTTATTAATTGAAATACTCCTGCATTAACCTGACTACCCAACGTGTTTATACTTTGTCTGAGTTAGGTGGTTCTGGGGGCGGGGGGAATTCTACCATGTAGTACAAATTCATATCATTATAGATTCATGATTACCTCAGCTGACATTTAAATTACTTTGCAATATTTAATACAGTTGTCTAGGAAACATTTAGTTTTTGCCATGACTCCAGCTAATTTAAAATTTTTTCTAAAAAAATAAAAATAAAAAAAAATTTTTTTTCTATTTCTTTCCCCTCTATCCCATCTCTAATATATTAGCTGTCTTCTTTTTTTAACTTGAGGTGGGCACCTCCTTATCTTAATCAGTTCTGCAAACCTACTTGATATTATTCACCTAATTTCCTTCCTTCCTTCCTTCCTTCCTTCCTTCCTTCCTTCCTTCCTTCCTTCCTTCCTCCTGTCTTGCTTGCAGTTAAAGCCTGGTCTTTACACGTGCTCTGGATCTCTTCCTTTTTGGCCTTCTTTTTTTTAAATTTCAAAGCTAAACAACCAGAGATTTTTACTGTCTGTCATATTGTCTCTTGTTTTCTTCCAAATGTGGTTGTCCTTATCTTTGCATATGGGGAGCTCATACTAAATAACATAGCCAATCTTTTCACAAGATGTGTAGTTCACTGGCTCCCACTTGCTAAGCAGGGGAGAGGGTGAGGGGGGGATACGGGACAGGAGACAGGACAACATGAGATGCCTGATTCTCAGCCCCCATGCTGGCAGGATCACAGCTGCCCTCCAGAGAGAGGAGGAGTTCCTTGTTCTCCCGGCACCTTGAGTCAACTGCATGATGCAGGTTCCGATGCGCCAAGGTCTCTCTCCTTTGGGCCTCCGAAAGTCTGCCACACTCTCAGCCGTCCCCCAGAGAGGGGAGGAGTTCCTTGTTCTCCTGGCACCCCGAGTCAACTGCATGGTGCAGGTCCCGATGTGCCAGGGTCTGTCTCCTTCAGGCTGCTGAAAGTCTGCCACACTCATAGCTGCCCCCCAGAGAGGGAAGGAGCTCCTTGTTTTCATGGCACCCCGAGTTAACCGCACGGTGCAGGTCCCGATGCGCCAGGGTCTCTCTCCTTCAGGCCATTGAAAGTCTGCCACACTGTCAGCCGCCCCCCAGAGAGAGAAGAAGCTCCTTGTTCTCCTGGCACCCCGAGTCAACCGCATGGTGCAGGTCCCGAGGCACCAGGGTCTTTCCCCTGCAGGCCCCCCAAAGTCCGCCATACTCACCTGCTATTTCTTTCTGATGAACTGACCATTCCATTTCCAAAGTTCTGAAATGGCCAAATTCTCTTTAGGCTCCTGTTTGAAACCAGCAGCTACAGCAATCTGCTGGCCTTGCTTCAGGGCCACCCTTTTGGCCTTCTTACAGACCTTGTTATTTTAGCTTCCTTAAAGGTCATAAGTTAGTTATTTTAGATTTTTTTTTTTTATTATTAGATTCAGGTCATGCTTTTGGGGGAGCAGAAATAGCATAGAAGTGATCTTTTTATTGTACAGTGTTAGCTGGTACATGATCAGATTGAAAAATGTAAAGGTTTTATTTTTCTGTTTATAACTAGTAATTATTTTGTGGAGTAAATTGTGATACCACCTAAAAAAAATCCCACTCCTTATCAAAGTTTCAGGGTTTTTTGTTTGTTTTTGGTATGGGATCAGTCATGACCTGACACTTGCCAGGCAGGTGCTTATGTCACTGAGCTATATACCCAGTCCCACAGTTCCAGTTTTTATCAGTACAGATTTATGGATTAGCACAGGTTATAATCTGTCCCTCGTGGTTTATTGTGGTGCTCAAATACTGTATACAGTTTTGTCAATGGATAGCCCTTTTGAGCTGGCTCCCTGTCCTTTTTTTTTTTTTTTTTTTTAAACCAGAGATTGAACTCACGACCTTGAGCTTGCCAGGCAGGTGCTTAGGCTGCTAAGCTGAATCCCCGGCCTCCCTCTCCTTTTTATATATTCTTATTCTTTGCTTTCTTTCTGACACAAGTATATTAGTTTGCCTTGCTAGCATAAAAAATTATCACAGAGGTGCTATAGGCCTACAGTTCCAGCACTCTGGAAGGCTGAGGCAAGAGGATCTCAAGTGTGAGCGCAGCCTGGCAGTTTAGCAGCCAGCAAGATCCTGTGTCAAAGTGAAAGGTGAGCAGATCAGCGCTGTAATTCAATATGAAGGTGCTGGGTTGGTCCTCAGTGTGGCAAACCCTCATCCCACCCCACAGACTTGGCAGCTTTAAACCCCACATATTATTAACTTCATTTGTAAGAAGTTTGGGTTGAATTCACTTATTTGTCTGCTTCTGGTCTCAGCACAGCTGAAGTGAAGTTGTTGACCAGGTGTGTCCTCACTGCTGAAGTTGGCAAACTCATTTTCCTTGCTACTCTTGCAAGACTGAGGTTGCCATTTACCTGCTGATCTTCAGCTGGGGGCCACCTTTAATGTGGGGATTGGTAGATGCAGCTCTAGTTTTAAAAAATTTAATTGGTATGTGTTGTGACACAAAACAATTTCCATTCATTTTGGGAAAGTGTTACAGAGGCTTTTATAAGAACCATGTGTGTCCCTCCACATTACAGCAAGCCGAGATGGGTGGAGCTCTTTTGTACCCGAATTTCTCTGACTTCCCTGTCTGCTTCATCTCACATTACCTTCTGCCACATCTCCCACTGACTCCTACCATCTTCTTACAAGCTCATGTAATTGCATTACTATGTGACATCCTATTGATATAATTTATAGGATGACTTTGAAACAGATTTTATAACAATAGGAAACCATGTATAGTTGCCGTTCCTTACTCATAGTTTTATTTTGTATCATTTGCTGTTAGTTACAATCCAAAAATATTAAATGAAAAAGTCCAGAAATTGTGAGCTTTAAGTAGCATGTTAATGTTATTAGCACGATGGACTCTTACTTGGTCTTTGCTCTGACCCACCTAGGATGATAATCGTCCCTTTGTCCAGCAGATTGATGCCTGTGTATGCAGACATTCCTTATGACACAGGTCTCTTCCTGTTAAATGAATTGGCCACTAAATCAGGAATTGAATAATACTTAATAACAATACCCAGAACAAAGAAATGCTTGAAGGAAACTCCAGCTTTGATCAGTTTGCGTTTTTATTTGCATAACTTCACATGCAGTATTGCAGGGTATAATAGAACATAAAATTATAGGACTGTGTTGTACAGTAAGTCGGCTAAATCACAGTACTGTAAAAACAAGGTGTACTGTACCCCCCCCCCAATTGAGGCTGTATCAGCAAGACATACAGAACTGTACCCAAAATATGGGCAGAATATAAGTCTGAACAGTTGTTAAATGTCTGTACTATATGCCAGTGCCTTGGTTGGTATCCATCTTTGTTGTCAAATTGGTATTGAAGTGGTTGTGTTCAGGTAACCTTTGGTTAAGCAAGGAACATTCATACTATGTACCTGTGCATTAGTTGGTGTCTTACTTTCCTCGTTGCTGAGGAAATGTTAAAGGCAGAAAGGCCCGAAGTTAGGCAGAAAGGATTATTTAGCTCACAGTTTGTAGAAGTTTTAGTCTATAATTGGCTGGCTCCAAGACAGGATGGCACATGGCAGAGGGGCAACAGTTCATGGTAGCAGAAGAGAGCAAAAACAGCAGAAGAGAGGGAAAAGGAGGAGGGAGGAGAGGGAGAGGGGGAAGGAAGGAAACCTTTTTCTGTTCTTTTATCTAAACTGTTGGGATTAGGGCCATGCCAGTCCAATCAGTGAACTGATCCAGCAGTCATCCCCCCTTAACCCCAGCACCCTTAATTCCAGCATCAATCATGAATCAGTCACAAACTCTAGATTCCAACTGCCTCCAAAAATATCCCATCTGAAAGTGCATTAGGCTTTAGGGGGACATCTAGACACAAACCATAACAGTTGATGTCCATCTTCATTGTCAAATTGGTATTTAGTGGTTGTTTCAAGTAACCCTTCATTTGACTTAATAATGCCCTGATGCACTAGGGATATTAATTCCAATAAGGCAGCCGGGGCACAACACATAGAAGGACAGGTGCATCTAGTCCTGTGTGCCAGTGGCAAGGGGGATATAGCGGAAAACAGCTTATGCAGGGTTTGGTACTATCTGCAATATCAGAGATCCCTGGGGTCTTAGGAACATATCCCTGTGGATAAAAGGGATTTGGTGGATATATAAAGACTTACAAAGTCTGTATTCAATTTATAGGCAAAAAAGCCCAATAAGTTTGAAGATAAAATGCCAGCAATGCTCGTGGGTGATTTTTTTGTTTTCTGTGTATTTCAATTTTTACATAATAACATGTCATTTTTATAATGTTAAAAGAAGCAGTACCTAATGAATAAAATCATTCATCTTTATGTTAAAATAGAGCAGCCTAAGAAATAGTTAATGCTTGCCTAAGTAAATTTAGAAACACTTGTATTCTGTCAAGATGACCAAGAATCTCAGAAAACAAAGCTCTAATTTAAGTTTGTTTTATTTCTCCAAGTAATGAATGTATTAGTTTGTTGGAGACATTATGCAATCTAGAAGGGAAAAGCCAAAAAACTAACATATTGTGTTCATTAATTGGCAAGAGGAAGGGGCAGTGTTTCCCTCTTATGTTTGATAATATGGTTCACGTAGTAATTAAATGCTTCTTCTTTGGTGGATAGTATTTTACTTACGCTTTACATACACCAGCCAGTCAACTTGCTTACTTTATAGATGAGGGGTATGAAGTATTGAGGGGGAAGGATTTGCACATTTAGCTATTTTCTCTTCAAAACCATACCAAACCAAATAAAAAGAATATCTAGTCTTTTAGAGAGTGGATTGAGGATAACTTGTAAGGCTTAATCATTTACTTTGTTAAAATATTTCCATTTGTTTACTCTGGTTTTTGCGCTGAACAAACAGCTTAATGTGGTACTAATGACTATCTCCTAGACACATCAAAACTGGCAAGCAGGAATTAAGGCTGGTGAACACTAATATTTCTATCACTAAACAAGTCTATTTATGCTTTATGCATGACTTACGTATAATTGCATTTGGCAGAATAATTAAAACTTGGGATTAAACAGTGTTCATTTGGTTTTTGCTCATACTGTGCTATTCTTTTTGGTTTTTTGAGACAGGATCTTGCTATATAGCTTAGGCTGGTCTTGGATTCAGTATGTATCATTGGCTGATTTGAACTTGTGGTGATCCCCCTGCCTCACACTTCCAAGTGCTGGGACTGCAGGTGTGTGTCACCAGGCCCAGTTTGTACTGTTCATAAGGTCATCATCTATCTGTTTCCCATCCAGTGGGCATTTTTCATTTTGTATTTTCATTGGGCTTCTCAGGAGCGTTTGATACAGATGTCTTTTTCTTGGCTTGCCTGACACCACAGTTACAGTTTTCAGCTTGTCTTATTCTCAATTTTCTTTATTAATTCCTCTTTCATAAACTGTCCCTTAAATGTTGGAGGTACTCAATCAAGACTCAGTCTAAGGCTGCCTTTTTTCATGACAGGATCTCTCTGTGTTGCTCAGGCTGATCTCGAACTTATAAGCCTAGTTGGTCCTCCCTTGTCAGCCTCCCTAATAGCTAGGACTGAAGCTGCCACATTCTTGAGGCCAGCTTTTAACTTCCATACCCCATGTTGCAGTTCTTACCACTGGAGTGAGTGACTCTTTGCAGGATTTACATACATATTGGTATTTAACCAGAACCAAAGGCCTTTGCACCGAACTACATCTCTGCCCTTTTATTTGTTTCTTTTGAGATAAGAGTCTTGCCAAGTTGCTAAATTGCCTGAGCCAGGCTCAAATTTGTGATTCTCCTGCCTTGGTACTCTAGAGTGGTAGGGTTATAGGTGTATGCCCCCATGCTTGGTATGAGTGACCTTTAATCACTAGCCAGAACCTGTTACTTAGTCTTAATAATTTGTTTCTCCTACTTACCAAATATATATCTTCACATTAGGCTGGTTCCACCCATCTTCCCAGATGTACTTCAGATCCATGTTTATGTCCACAGGGACATAATTTTTCATTTAATTTATGGACTAGGGCTCCCCAAACTCTTTGTTCCTGCTCATCCCCTTTTAAGTCCAGTTGCTGCATAGCTGCCAGATGGCTCTCTTTACAAACCTCAAGTCGTGGCATTCATTTCCTCTTGGTGTTTTTCTGTTGATGACAGCATGGATTCTGAACAGCTCACTGGCATACCACATTTTGTGAGATCTGCTTTCTCCCCCTCCACTCCCTACTGCACAGCATTCTCTGCAATACCTAGTTTGCACCAGTGAATGAATATTTCAGGGTTTTTTTTGGGTAGGGACACTATATTTGTCTGGTTAACATCTACTAAAACAAACTTTCAGATTTTGACTTCCATGGTGGATCACTTCTTAGGTGTTCTTTGCATCCTTGTTTCTCATTCTTCTGCTACCTTTTTTCCTCTCTTCCATTATGTTGTGGATTGGAATTTATAATATTCTTCTATTTGCCTCATGTTTGCCCTCAAGATTAAATTTCAGATTCTTAGAGAGGAAAGCCATATCTTGCCTATATTGTTCCTTTCCTCCCTCACATTGCCTATTACTTGGTAGCTACTCAGTGAGAGAGGAGGTACAAGTGGATAAGTGAGTATGTGTTGTAGTCGGGTTGCAAGGCAAACACATATACAGGACACATCATTGGTGTACTATTTTATGATGATCACCCAAGGAGTTAAATACAAAGAAAGTGAAGGAAATCTATCTACAACACTACAGACCTAGAAAATCCAGCCAAGGGTCTGGATCCCATGGCAATAACTTGTGTGAATTCAGCTGAAAACCTAGAGCCCATGACAGTGATGCATGCAAGCCTATCCCACAGATCTGTGCTGGGAAGATCGAAAGATCAGCGGTGGAATCTAGAAAGTCTGTGCCAGCGGGGTGAAAGATCTGTGCTACTAGGCTGAAGGTGCTACACTGAAGCCAAGAAGCAATACTCAAAATAAAGGACCAGAGCTCAACTGAAAAGTACCACAGCCATTCTCAGCATCAATGAGGTTCTGAGCCCCACTGACAACGTGAACAGCGGAGTTCATATATCAGGAAGCCAATCAGACAAGCTTGTCCTGGAGATTGAACAGTACACATCTTCCCCTCCAGGAAATGATGCTCAATGTAAAGACCAGAGCTCTCCCAAAGTGAACCACAGCCATTCTCAGCAGCAGCAAGGTCCTGAGCTCCTCTGAGGATGACAACAGCCAAGTTCATATCAAGGAAGAAACTACTAGCTCCTCCAGGAGAACCAACAGCTCCAAACAGTAACATTTAGGAGAATCCACAACGCTACTCTTTTCTCTCCAAGTCTCCTTTTTATGCTGTTAACAGTCCGTAGGTGGGCCATCCATACTCAGCACCACTCTGATTTACTTCACCTGGTGTTTTAAGTGGGCCACTACAGTGTAAATCATTATGCACTGTCATCCCTCTGTGTCATTTGGTATTTTTCTTTCTATTCTCTGTCCTAAACAGGTGCATTTCAGGTGATTTTCCTAGAGCTTACACATTATTTAGTTCTGCTTCACTCAGTGAATACCTTCTTGAGTGGAGTTAAAATAGTGTGTGACTTGTAAAAGTTAGAATAGTGTGTGACTTGTAGAAATAGCATGTTAGACAGAAGGCAGATACAATTTGAGGATTGTCTTTGCAGAAAGAGCTAGAGGTCTCAGTAGACTGTTGTTGCTTTATTAGCCCTAACAGGCATGAGGGAGTGGAGGGAAATCAGCCAGCTTTATTTGGTGCTGAAAATTATTTTCCCCACACCAATTTTTAAAGAGGCGATCTTTCTTTTTAGTGAGAGTGTCGGCCCTCTTGTCAAAGATAAGGTGGCTGAGTGTGTCTGGAGTTGTTTCTACAGCTTTTAATCTGTTCCACTGATCCTTGGGTCTGGTGGGGTTTTTTTGTTTTTGTTTTGGCAGTACCATGCTATTTATATCATAGTAGCTTTATAGTATAATTTCAAATAGGGGATTGTGATGCCCCTTGCTTTGCCTTTGTTGCCCAGAATTGCCTTTGCTATTCTAGGTCTCCTCTGGTTCTGAATGCATTTTAATGATGTTTTCTTTAGTTCTGTGAGGTTTGTTATTAGTGTATTCTGAAGTGAAATATATCAGACACATGTCTAAATATCCCATTATTTCTGTGATGTGAGAAACTGAAAGTGTAAAAAAGGACCAAAATGTATAATGGGTATCATAAAATAGGAAGAAGTCACAACGAAGGGGCACAAGAGAGGGAGAAAGGAAGGAAAGGAAAAGAACAGGAAAAATGAGAAAACGTAGATAAAATGGAAACAAAAGTTTTGTAAATAAGAATGGGAAGGGAGGGAGAATAAAAATCTGGGTGTAGGGCTGGAAGTTTAGCTCAGCAGGCATAAGTGCCTGCTTGGCAAACACAACCCCGGTACCCAAAAAAAAAAAAAAATCTGGGTGTGTCATGTATGGTTACAAGTTTAAGGTGATGGATGTGATCATTAGGTATATAAATTTAATACACCATGCAGTGAACTTAATAGAAAATTTTGCTGGGCGTATATAGCTCAGTGGCATAAATACTTGCCTAGCAAACGCAGGGTTGTGAGTTTGATTCCTGGTGTATCTCTCTCTGCCTCTCCTCTGCCCCTCTCACTCAACCCCTCCAGCTTTCCTACCCTGAAAGTAAAAGTTTGATTTGTTGTATGTTACCGTGAAGCTAGTGCCACATATAATTCAAAATGTAATCACCATGTTGCATGTTTAGTTGTGTTATTTTCTTTTACCTCAGCATGCACGTTAATGTAATATCACAATAGGATTAAGTTTCAAGATTGAAGGCCCTATCGCCACAGTTTTACTCCTCAGTCTTACATTTCCATGATCCATTACTGTATGTAGTGATGGTGATGGCAGCTTTTAAAGGATAGTAGGTGCATTAGAGGATGTGAGAGTTCTAACACTGTACTTGTTTGACTTACGGATAAAACTTTTAATTAGCACTTCAAATACTAATAGCTACAGCTGCCATTTATTGAAATTTACTGTTGGGTTGGCATTGCTACAGCCTTTCACTTGATAGTCTTAAATTAAGATATTTGTTAATTTTATTTTACAGATGATGATAATATGGGTTCTCTGAAGAATTAAATAATTTTAAGATCATGTAATTGGAAAACTCATGATTTCAACCCAAGTTTGAGTCAGAGGCTTGTGCTACTTTAATTTCACCATGCTGCCACCAGCTTTTTATCTTTTAGTATTGTGAGTTGGAGACTTCTGTATAGCAGGCTTTTCACCATTAAAATAACTAAGCAATCAGCATTTTATCTTTTAATCTTTGAAACACCAGTTCCAAGTATTTCTGTAGCTCTCTACCTGAATCTTCCTCTGATTTTTTATTTCCTAGCCAATTTAAGATAACATCTTCCTAAGTTGTCCAGGCTGGCCTTCACCTCAGGGTCCTACTGCCATACCTTCCAAGTAGCTGGGGTTGCTGGTTTGTGTACCAAACCTGGCTCCTCTGTATTCTTCCTATACCTAGCATTTCTCTGCCTTATCTTAGTAGTTTGTGAATACTGATTATCCCTGAAAGGACTCCTAAATTCTTTGAAGTCAGACTTCTGTTTTGTTTTGTTTTTCTTTTTCTGTCTTCAGTATTTTTTTTAATAATAGAAAACCAGTAATTACTTATTTAATGAGCTATTCAAATAGCATCTTTTCAACAATACATCTTTTTCTAAGCTATGTTCTAGTCCTAAGGTGGTTTTTTTGATCCTCTTCTCTTGATTATGCTGAGAACTTTTCGTAGATGGTGCCATTTTTGTTCTTTGGCTGTGACCAGCATCCATTATCAGGAGCACTAACCCAAATACTTTATAGGGTCAGGCAGGTAACAGAAATATGAGTGAAGAGGTGAGTGACACAGTAGGAAAATGGAATTCCCGAAAATATTCATATCTTGTGCACAACTCTAGAAGATTGTTATTGTTTCATAGTATAGTATCCAATATTCACTGATCTTCACATTTTCAGTAGAAACAAAAATCTAGACTTTTTAATGTGAAATATTTTCCATTTCTAATATGAACATCAAGCTTCTGCTTAAAAATCTTTCAGTGGCTCCCATTGTCTCCAAAATGTAAGGGTTTTTTTTTTGGTCTTTTTGAGACAGGGCCTTGCTATGGAGTTCACGCTGGCCTTGAGCTCACTTTGTAGTCCAGGCTGGTCTCAAATTTGCAACAATCCTCCTGCCTGAGCCTCCTGAGTGCTGAGATTACAGGAGTGCCCCACCATGCCTGGCTAATAAATTTAATTTATGATTGTATCTTTGCCTTTTCTAGCCATTTTGATGGGGATATTTTCTCATTTTTCCAGTGCGTAAGACTTTTTTTGTACCCATGATCAAACTCATGACCTTGCACTTGCTGTGCAGGAACTTCTGCCGCTGAGCTAAACCCCTGAACCCCCAAGGTATAAGAATTTTTAACTTCCAGTGTTCTTTTGATTTAATTGTTAGCTTTTGCCTTATTTATTACAAATGTGTTACAGTTTATTGAGATGGAAGGGTTGAGCCTTGGGGATTGAGCTGCGTTGTTGTGTATTTCTCCTCAGACCATCCCTGCTCCACTGGGTTCTGCAGTGCCATTAGAACTGCCTTTTTAAGTGTTCTGACTCCCACACCTCTCACACAGGTCTGGTTAGAGCCCCTTCCCTGCACCCCAGCCTTGGGGGCATCTCCATCCCATGGGCTTTCCCACTAAGCTTGAAGGTAGAGACCACAGATCTTGAGTAATGTATTCAGGACTTTGGATGGTGTCTAGCAAATAGTGAGTTCTTACATATTTGTACAATGAATAAATCATTCTTCCTGGAGAAATTATAGCTATAAAATGGATCTCAGAGCTTCAGTTACAGTTGTAAGACCTTTTAAAACATCCAGATTCTTTTGTTTCCCTTGTCTGAAGAAAGTTATGGGTGTTTTTAGAAATATGAATCAATATTTATATTCTTTAGAACAAAATAAATTGTACTGTGGATATTAAACACCAGTTGTTGCTTTCTAAGACTAGAATTTCATTTAAAAAAAAACAAAAATTTTTAAAATTTTACTGCAGACCACTTAGGTTCATTATTTCTAGCTTTCTTCCTGTTTAGGTGCCAGGTGCTGTTGGTGGTTTTCCTCTGCCTCCCTGGTCTCTCAGTGCCATGCTCTTGACACTCTGGGCCAAATTGTTTGTCATAGAGATTGTCATGTGCAGTGTCCTTGGACTCTATCCACTGATAACAACAGAATTTCCCCAGTTTGAGCTGTGAAAAATGTCTCCAGATGGAGCCAGGTGTCCTAGTGTCCTAAAAGAAAAAAACCTCCCCTGGTTGACAGCTGCTGGTTTGAGATGGTTCAGCTTTTTTTTAATCCTCTGAGGGCCTCTCCTCTGTTACCTTTCTGGTAGCAGCTTAAATGGATCCTTTTACCTTGTTTTCCTCTAGCAACTACTTATTTCCTCTTAGGCTCTTCCCCCTTTTTTCCTCATCCAGTTTTTTTTTTTTTTTTTTTTTTTTGGTACCAAGGATCGAACTCATGACCTTGCACTTGCCAGGCAGGCGCTTAAGCCACTGAGCTAAATCCCCTCCTCATCCAGTTTTGTAGACTGTATAGCTTCTACTTCATCATTTCGACTTTTCTTTCTGACTTTACTCATTGTGGAACAGCTAAACATGTTTTCATTAAGTTCCATGTCATCCTTTATCTGCTGTGCTCCTGGAGTGAATGGTACCACCACTTTGTTGACCCAAGTTGTCATCCTACCTTGCTTCTCTTTGCTACCACCCCTGTGCAGACATCCCATGCAGTCAATCCAAAGCTCATATTTATTGTCTTCTGAATGTCTCTAGAAGCTAGTGCTACTTCATTCTCATGGCTATGTCACATGAAAGCTATCAGCTTCTGTGATGCTCTCTGAATTTAAAGTCCAGTGTTTTACTTTATTTCCTGAAAAAGATCTTTTTCCATTTCAGATCTTCGCAGGCATGATTTCTAGAGTCTTAGCATGTGCATTTTGAAAGGCTTGCCAACTGGTTTTTATAAAACTCTTAACTGCTTCATTCTCTTATTTCAGAAACCTTTCTTTGCTTTTTTTGTTATTTTAAACCGAGAGTGGAACTCACGACTTCTTGCTTGCCAGGAAGGCACTGCACACATGAGCTATATCCCCAGCCCTTCATTATTGCACTCCTACAACCCCTAATACATTTTTTCAAAAGTCTTTCTACTGGGGTCCTTGTCTTTCAGCATTTTTCCAAATGAAAAATAACAAGTAATTTATGAAAAGCCAGTGTTTATTTGCTTACTAATATATTTTTAATAATATCAACACTAAAATTTATAATTGGACGAGGTCCCAGGAATAAATGTATTTTTAACTTGTTGATTAATATTATATGTCACTGACAAATTTGACTGCTACATGTTAAAATACTTACATAGCATTTCTTTTGTTGCAGGTATTTATAACACTGGTGATGCAGGAGCGTCATTTCCCAATGCGGTATCTGGCTCAGGATCCAGTACTCCTGTCTCCAGCTCGCATTTACCTACACAGCCTTCAGGGCATTTGCAGCAGGTGGGAGGTCTCTCCCCCTCTGCTGCATCAGCTGTAACCCCTGCTGTGGCTACAACTCAGGTATGTTATTAGAACCCTCTGACATTTAGACATGTTTGTCCTTTATTTTTTATATTTATTTTTGAGCCAGAATTTTGCTATACAGCAGTCGTCCTGCTTCAGCTTCCCAAGTGCTAGGATTGCATACATGTGACACCATGCCTGGTAGATATGACTTTCTTTAAAATAAATTTGGTTGAAATAGAACTTTCTATAGGAACTTAGAAAATATTTGAATCTGTATTAATATATTAGTAAAAATAATAGACATTTGTACTCAATTTTCATGGGAGAGGACAAATGAGTATATGGGCAGCAACTGATTCTTTCCAATTTCTTGGTTTCCAATATTGTTCTGATGATATAGAAGAATAATTTCAGAGAAGGTTTTGCTCTTTATTTTAAAAAATGTAGAGCTCAAAAAGTTTGAGACAGTGGGCATGGCAGTGCAAGCAGTAATTCCATCTCCTTGGAAGTTTGAATAGGAAGATTGCGAGTTCTAGATCAGCCTGAGCAACTTAGTGCTGTCTTAAAATAAGAAAAGGCTAGGGATGTGGTTCAGAACTTTGATGATATTTTTTACTAATCATTAAAATTATGTAAATGTATCAGAATTTGCTCCCTAAAAATTTAAAAACCACTGAAGGTGAATGCAGGATAAAGAGTGAATGATTGTTCCAAGTACTGCTATGTGGTTTTCTTCCTAGTGGGAGACAAGATATGTTCCTAATTGCTGTAAATAATGGTGGCTCTAGGTTCTCTTGTGTGTTTATTCCTTTTGCCTTATTGAGATCTGCAGTTAGACAAATGACTTGGTGTATATAAAGATATTTTATAAGCAGGGAAATAGGGAAAATCATGATCTTGAATGGTATAAATAGGACAGTAAGTAGAAAGCTTTATAAACATGTACATGCTTGTTGACTTACCCAGAGGCAAAAATGTAAGATTTCCAAAGGATGTATTTTTTTATTTGTGATTCTTTATAATTTTATTTTCATCTCCCAGATTCTAGCTGTACATCATTTAATGAAATTTGTAATAATGACTACATTTGCAATTGTAAATGTTTAATTACAAGCAACTTGTTAAGTAGGTGTTTTTAAGTTGTTGTAAACTTGAGCTTTTAGATATGTATGCGTAAGTTCCATTGTATGAGACTTAGATATGTGCACACCTTTTTAGCATTTTTTGTAAGCTGTACATCAGAGCATAACACCAGATTATTTTTTAATACATGTGTATAAATGACATAATATATGCAACCTTCATTATATATAAGCCAAATAATCAGAATAGTTCACAGAAAATCAGTGACATATTTAGTGGTATCCTTGAAGATGCTAGTTAACTATTTGGTAAAATTCTCAGCCTAAGTAAGAGGAGGGTTTTTCCTTTAGCTTATTTCTCTAGAAAAGTGAGGTAGCCATAATAATGATGCTTGGAGTTAGAGAGGATGAGAGGATAAATGAAAGAATGGCACTCATAGTTTTATCTCTTTTAATTAAGTGTAACCACATGCTGTTGATAGCTTTATATACTTGGACCAAGGCTCACATTGAACATATTTAGTGTGCATTTTCTATCTTTACAAAAGTCTGTTTTAGTTCCTCTGGTTAGTTCTAGGCTGAATGAAGCAAAAACCCCATTTCTTTGTCTTCATTATGTTTGTGGCTGTAGTGCTGGCATTAAGGAGAGGTGGAAAAGAGAGTAGTGGCAAAGAGAAATGTATAGCTAGAGGAAGAATTCCATTCAACGTGGGACTCAGCTGAACAAAGAAATCACAGTTGCAAGTAATCTAGGATTGAGTTCAGTTAACATCTTGACTTTTTATTTACCCTCTTTCCACGTTCCAGTAAGATGAGTAGCTTGTAAATACAGGCATCTAGTTAGGCTCAAGTACTGCGCTGAAGACATCTGTGTTTTCTTTGCAGCAGGACATACTTGCCTGGAGACTGAAGCTGCCTCGGCCAGTCTCTAGGCAGCTAAATTGTGCTGACCTCTCAGTTGAGCTGAGAAAAGTTGTAAGCAGTATGCAAGGAGCAGGGTTACAAAACACTGAGATGGAATTGTAGGGGACTCTTGAAATGGGCAAGTTAATATTCTTTCCCCCAGACGACAAGTTCATTTCTGTTTAACCCTTAGTATAAGTCTTGTTTGCCTTCAGACCATACAATTCACTGCTTAGATAGTCACAATTTAGTATGCTTTAGAGGTAGCTGGTTGATTTAAAACATAGAAATGTGGAAAGATAGATGATAAATGGAATTTATCAATATTTTGAATAGAATTCTGCCTGTCTTGTCATGATAATTAAGAAAACTCACAGTAACAAGTCAGTGTTTTAAAAATATGAAGAGAGTGGAAATATTAAACCATGTTTTGCCAACCCTTCCTCCAAAAACTTAATGATTCAATAGTAAATTTTGGTGCTTGGATTGGTATCCTCAGGATAAAAATCCAGGTATCATTTTTTTTCTGACCTTTTTGTAAGCAAGTGCTTAGACCTCTTATTTGGCTTATGTGCTATCTTAACTGTTGACTAGTGTTATCAGAGAGGTAAAATCAGGAAGGGTTGGATAGTAATAACAAAGTGTAAAGAGCTTGATTTGGGCTTTTAGTGGGTGGGTAGGGACTCATAAAATTATGGGGAGAGATGGAAGTCTGATGATTAGTAGCCCAGTTTGAAAGAAGAAAAATTATAAAACCATTGGCAGCCCAATTTCGTATTCTTTAGTGTTAATCTTTTTTTTCCCTTTGATATATTGTACTTGTTTGTAGTTGTTCTTTCACAAGTAATTGATGGAAAACTTGTATTACTATGTATTAGGATATAGCAATAGCATAATTTAAAGTATAGTGCCTTTGCCTTACTGGAAGGTAGAATTCTTAAAATTTCTTTTTTTTTTTTAATTTGAAAGAGAATAAAACAAAAGGAGGCAGTACAGAGCAGATCAGAACAGGACAACATAGGCAACACAGTACTTTACATTAAGTCAACTGGACATCAACAATATCTAACACCATATCTCTTACGCTGCTATAGTTGAGCATAGTTTCAAATACAATAATATCAAACATAACACAATAGTATTAAGCCATACATGGAGTGAAAGAATTACAGGGCTTTCTGAACTGAATAACAGAAAATGATCAATGGGTACTATAATATCTCATTTTTGATAAAAAAGAAAAAAAATTGTTTGAACTATCACACATATTCAGAAGTCCTACCATGCTTTTTCTGTTCTACTACCATTGGTTCTATCTACCACACTGTGTCTCATTGGAACTAGAACATGCGTGATAGTTCAGGAGATGCTCTTGCTTCTGGTTTCCCTGCCCTGGGGTGGCCGCAGCTCACCAGAGCACAGTCACTTTCCAGGGCGGCAGGTTACTTACTGGTTGGCTCGGCCCCCTAAGTTCCAGCATGGCGGGGATCTCAGGAGACGCTCTTACTTCTGGTTTCCCCGCCCTGGGGTGGCCCCGGCTTGCCAGACCACAGTCACTTACCAGGGCAGCAGGCTGCTTACTGGTTGGCTCGGCCCCCTAGGTCCCAGCATGGCGCGGATCTCAAGAGACACTCTTGCTTCTGGTTTCCCCGCCCTTGGGTG
>PVJX010002577.1:0-43321 GCA_004027295.1 Dolichotis patagonum | reverse complement strand
GCTTCTGGTTTCCCCGCCCTGGGGTGGCCTCAGCTCCCCAGACCACAGTCACTTAAAAGGGCAGCAGGCTGCTTACTGGTTGGCTTGGCCCCCTAAGTTCCAGCATGGCTCGGATCTCAGGAGAGGCTCTTGCTTCTGGTTTCCCCGCCCTGGGGTGGCCGCAGCTCCCCAGAACACAGTCTCTTTCCAGGGCAACAGGCTGCTTACTGGTTGGCTTGGCACCCTAAGTTCCAGCATGGCTCGGATCTCAGGAGACACTCTTGCTTCAGGTTTCCCCGCCCTGGGGTGGCCTCAGCTCCCCAGACCACAGTCACTTTCCAGGGCGGCAGGCTGCTTACTGGTTGGCTCGGCCCCCTAAGTTCTGGAAGGTAGAATTCTTACCCTTGAAATTTTTAATGATGTATTCCCCTTGCTGGTTGTGAGTAGAAGTGTAAATTAGTTTCTGGAGGAGTGCCATTAGGTTTTTATTTTGCCTTTTAAACCTCAGTGTTCCCAAGTTCATTCACTTTGGTCTTTGGAAGAATACAAGTGCTTTTGTTTAAAGGATGATTTTTTTTAATAGAATAATGTAAGACTGAATATAATGAAGAATAGTTGCATTCTAGCATAGTCTGCATTCTGAGTTTTGCTTCTGGCTATGGTCTTCATGCAAATAATCATGATCATCATGCTTCCTTATCCTACCCCATGTTATTTGTGTGTTTTTTGTATAGTTTTTTGTTTATTTTGTTTATTTGTTTGCTGCAGTGCTGGGGCTTGAAGACAGGGCCTTTGCACTGAGTTTGATTCCCACGCATTTTTATTTTTTTGAGAGAGTCTTATTGAGTCATTAATTAAGTTCCTAGGCTAGGTTTGAATTTTTACTCCTTCTGCCTCAACCTTTCAGAGTGCTGGGATCACAGCTGTGTGCTGCCACACCCATCTTAATTTTAAATGATTTTTAAAGCCATGTCATTTTTATAATGGTCATATGGAAGCCTTGCATGGTTGGTTCATACTTCTAATCCTAGGACTCTGGGAGGCTAAGGCAGGAAGAGTGCAAATTTGAATCCTACACTGGCAACTTAGTAAGACTTTGCCTCAAAATAAAAAAATGGGCAGGAATGTAGCTCAGTGATTCAGTGCTCCTGGGTTCCACCCCCAGTTTCACCCCCTCTAAATCATTTGCTGTTGTAAAATAAATTGCCAGTGTTTGCTTATCTGTTTAGTATATGTACATGTTTTAAGGCACAAATTTAGTGACAAGATTTATTAGATTTGGGTAATATTTTGACTCCAGTGAACTGGAATATTTTGTTTTGTAATGCTGTAATATGTTTGCACACACGTATACATGCATGTTGGGGGAGTTGTCTTAGATGGCATTTTTTCTTTTACATGGCCTCTGATTGTGATGCTTTAATTTTATTTGAGAAAATGTGTCACTTTCCTGAACAGATTCAGTTGACTAGAGCGGGGTGGGGGGTTATTTTGTTTATATTTGATGGAAAGTTTCATCTGTCTCAATTAATGTGATGTGATATGATGTTATATTATGGGTTTTCGTTTGTTTTGTGGGTTTTTTTTGTCCTGGAAATTGAACTCAGGACCTTGTGCTTGCCAGGCAGGCGCTTATGGCGCTGAGCTAGATACCTGCCCCTCAAATAATTTTATAATAGCTTATAATTGTAAAGAATGTACTTTTCTGAGCAAAGTAAGATTAAAACAAAATTTTTATTAGTATATGTTTGTAGTATATAATGATTACATTTCTTATAGGAATTTGGTAATTACAAAACATACCTTAATTTTTTAAAAAATTCTAGTTCTTTCCCTCCTTAAAATAAGATTTTATAAATGTTTTATGATACTACTTGCTCTTGAATGATGAAAAGGCCAAGTAAAAGCACAAGGTCATGTATCTGGTAAGCAGTGAAAGTTAGTTTGGAAGCAAGAAGGTCTGACTTGGTAGCCTGTTCCCTAATTACTATAAAAGTGAATTTCCCAGTTACTTGTCTCTTATGCCAAGAAGTGTCTCTTTGAAAAACGTGTTAATGGCAGAAATTTTGAGTCTGAACCTGGGATCCAGGTTTCCTACTCAATTAATGTAACGTTGGTTAGATTTTAAAATTTTTTATGAACCTTGATTTTTTTCATATGTAAAATAGGAATACCTTAAATGCCTTTTCTTTGTGCTATACAGATATATTTTGAAGTTCAAATGCAGATCATAAAGTAGATTAGAATTTAATGTTTATTAGTTTCAACTGTTAATAGAACTGCCTGATAGCCAGTGAGAAAAGAAATGATACAGAGACACTTTATTAAAAATGTCAATGTTTTCTTTTAAAATTTATAATTACTTGCTAGTATAACTATGTTAATTTAGGTTCAACAGTGGATCAAGATCTTTCTAGTTCTAAAATTACTTCTCTTTTTCTTAGAGACTTATTTTTCCCCCGGAAGTTAAGAGACAAATCAGTTAGATACTAACCAATTAAGAAACCTTCTTAAAATTGGCTGGTTATTCTATACAGTGTATGGTCAATCGAGAGTGTTCATTGATAGTTTAACTACACTTTAATCCCTCCTACTACTTATTGGAAACTCAATTGTGGAACATTTTAGCATTAGGCTAAACAATGGTTTTGAATATATTAAGATCCTAACAATTAGGGAGTAGTTTGGAGCATTGAGTAATGTGGAATGATGCAATTGAATCTGACAGCTTCAACAGTTAGCCTACTCATGGGACCTCAAAGTTGTTCACACTTGGTTTCATCTCTCATCACATGCTGAGAATTAAAGCCTTACTGGTAGTAGCCGCCACAGAAACAGGGTCTGTTATTAGAATGTTTCATAGTATAAACTTTGAATCAAGCTGGAGAAATTTATTGGTTCTTCAATCCCTGTCCAATATTCATTCATATTTTTCCTTGAAAATATTCTTTCTGGTCAATATTCTATGTTGATGCTGTGTATTGTGGTGTACACCTATAATCCCAGCATTTAAGAAACTGAGGCAGGAGGATGATTTCCATGAGTTTGAAGCCAACCTGGGCTACATAGTGAGTTCAAAGCTAGCCTGAACTGCATAGTGAGACCCTGTCTCAACAAACAAGCAAACAAATAAAATGGTGTACTTCAAACAGAAGTAATGGTGAATTTTATGATACATATTGCTATGAGTTTGTGGTCAGACTGGGCTACGTGGTGAATTTAAGGCCAGCCCGGACTACACAGGAAGACCTTGTCTTTAAAAAAAAAAAAAAAAAAGGAAAAAAAGAATTGCTGTGTTTGTAAATTCAGGAATATAAGTTGTATTTTAAGACATTTGAACTCTTTATGTTGTATTTGCAGTATTGCTATATTGCTGTTTTATGGATTAAAATGCTATTGCAGGGTCTGGGATGCAGCTCTGGTACAGTGCCTGTCTGGCATTCACTAGATCCCAGGTTACACACCCACAACACATGCACAGGCATAATAAGGCACATCACTTAATATTTCTTTGTAAAGTAGGTTTTAATCTTTGAAATATGCCAAGTTAGCATTAGACTATAATTGTAAAACTGTATTCTTTTAATAAAGTTAATGGAAAAGTTGAAACCATATAATTTCTTAAAATGACAAGCTAAAATATAAATGCTTACCATATGCCAAGTAGTCTTCTAAACCCTTTACATGTATTAACTCTGTTCTGGAAGTATTCCTATGAAGTGGATACTAATACTAGTCCCATTTTACAGATAGAGATTGATGAGAGTTTAGTAACTTGCCCAAGGTGAAAGAACTTAGCTTGTGCCAAATATGGTGACAATAAAGTTCTTTTCTGTTAAAAGTACAAATGACTCAGTCTGACAAGCTTTTGGAAGAGTATATTTTAAAATGTATTAGTGCCAGAGAGCTTGAAGAAAAAGTCCTACTACATTTTATAGCATGTTTGAATCATTTGATTTTAATGTTTATTGACAGGGTAATTGTACATTTTAAAAATGCAAGCTATAACTTGTTCGAACACTATGTAATTGAAGTATGAAGTTTAAAACCTACCTCTAGTGATATATTACTGCAGTATTTTGCAGAAGTGACATTGTCATAGATACTATTCTTTCATACCTAATTTTTCTTGTTTGTTCTTTTAATTTTGGCTTTATTGACATAAGGGTGGGGCAAAAATTACAAAATCAAACCCCCCTTTTAAATTGTACATTTGAATAATTGAGCATGTAGTCTGACTTTTTTCCCCCCTACAACTAACAGTTTTGGAATGCATTAGAATTATTACTTTACAGACATCTCTGGTCATAAGCACACTTGAAATGCAAGAGGTGAACTGTTAACAGAAGAAATTTCAAGCTAAAATTAATTTATTTTGTTGATTTTTTTTTGATAATGTCATTCTAGGAAACACTACTGTCTGTGAGACATGAGTTTAAATACTGCCTTGATAGAGACTTACTTTTTTTTCATAGATATTCTGAGTTTGTTAACAGTGTTCTCTAACTCAAGATACCTAGACATACTTTGCTTAAATGTGACTTGGACTTCAATAATCAATCTGTTCTTAACTGCTGATCTTTGGAGACTATCTTGTGCAAATAATTACACTTAATGAGGTTTCTACTAGTGTTAGAATAAATGTTGTAACATCTTGAGTGTGAAAGAGGTTCTTTTTAATTAATTAATCTTAGAAGGAAACCTGTTTAAGTACTATATTGTAAGTTAAAGCAGAGGTTTATCATAGCAATATTACTTTACTTTGAAATAATTCTAGATGTGTAGAAAAGTTGTAAGAGCACTGAGCAGTGGTGGCAAACCAATGGCATATGTGTCACAGCAGGCTGTTTGTATCAGTGGAAGCTCTAAAAGGCTCGCTCGCCATCCCTGCTCTACAGTGTTCACATTATATGTTGTGAATATCCAGCTCTCCTATCCACAGACTCTTGTGCTTATAACACAGTAGATGGAAGGAGAGCGTTGCTCCACGGCAGCCATCGTCCTTTGCTGGCAAGATAAAGCTGAAATGTCAACATAGGTATCCTTCCAAAAGAGAATGGCTGTTCTTCATATCCGATCTTCTGAAGCAGATGTATGATACTTTAATGATTTGTTTTCAGTGCATTTCTTAAAGATTTTTTGATGTACAAAATGCCAGTTGCTGTGGGTATACTGTTTTCAATTGTCTTTTTCTCTCCAGCTCTTTTACTTACTCATCTTCTCTGCTATTAAGTTGTGAATCTTTTCACTCACATACGAGTTTTGTGGTTTTTTTCTCTTTCCTTGCCTTGCCTTTTCCTTTCCTTTTCTGTCCCCCGCCCCCACTCATGTTTTGCCTGGAAGTGCCAAAGAAAGGGTCTTCAAGGGTTCCTCCTGCCACACATTCCAAGCACTATTAGTGTATATTACCTCAGCTGTGGCAGACATTTGTGGAATCTTTGTTAATTCAGATTGCCCACTTTAAAATGATACCATGACTTGAGTTTTTTAAAACAAATCAATGCAGAGTGCCTTAGACATTTTAATATACCAAAATGATGTCTGAAATAACTTGTTTTCATTTCTCTTGAGCCTGCCTGCCTTCCTTCCTGTAATGTTGATTTTTGTTTTAAAAGGAAAAACAGAACTCTCGGGTATTTCTGAGTCATCCAGATAGTTTGTGAAGTTGGTCATTTTGGATAGTATTCTTCTTTTACTTTATTGTTACTAACTTTTGCCAGCCACTTTTTATAAAAATAGACTTTCCTGTTCTCTTTCTGGTGATGTCTTTATGCAGATTAGTGTTATGCTACTCTGGTTTCTATTTTGCTCTTTGCTATAGTGGGCCTGAAAGATGCAGGAAAAGTAAGACAATTTGGAGACTAGATCAAGAAAGTGCTACACTTTGAAATTTGAAGCTGCTAAGGATAAATATGAAGTGCTTGGCAGAAAGAGCCCTTCCTTAAAAAGGGTGCTATAGTTTTGATATTCTTATCAAGCAACTGAGGCAACTTGTGAGACTGATAATTGGAGCTAAAAAGGAATTCCAGCTGGTAAATTATTGGTTGTGATTTAGCCAGGGTATAACATAGATGACTGCATAAAAATGGAACATTAGAAAGCTAAGAATATTGCTTTGTGGTGCAGGTGCTCAGGCATCTGGGAGCCTCTGTTTTTGAGGACTACTTTACCAATATGATGGAATCTGCTGTCAGTCTGCCTCACATGTCCTCTCTCTTTTCTTCTTGTCAGCTGTTACTTATTGCTTCTGAAAAACTGTTTTAAGATACTACTTATTCCTCCTTATAATTAATTTTCTACTTCTAATCTATAACATGCCTGGTTGACATTTTTGGAATTGTGTCTAAGACTAAATTGGTTCTCTGAAAGGCATTTGTAAGGGTTAGGTATGTGAGGCATTAACAATACATGGTAAATCTGGTTTTTCTGTTGGTTTGGTTGTATTTTCGTTGTTCTAATTTATTTTATGAGTAACTGAGATGCTTGAGTAGTTAACTTTTGGAGAGGTAACAAAATCTTACATTTAAGTTTGAAAATTGTGTATATGTATCCTATACTATTAACTACATAGTAAGTGGCCAATATCTTTAAATTGAAGTTGTGACTACCTTTTCCTGAGAGCTGATGGATTGTTTAACAGGATTTTATAGCACATACTTATTGACTCTATGCATATCACTAATGAGAGGAAAAAACTCTGAAAATCAACAGGTTGAATTTACAGACTAAAGTATAATCTGTAAATACATACTTTGAAACAGTAGAAAGCAAGGACAGGGCTCTGTGTCATTAAGACTTGTTTCTGTGAATTGTGAAAGTACATCTGTGCTTAATAAGTTGTATATGAGGCTGGGTATTTAGCTCAGTGGCATAAGTGCCTGCCTTGCAAGCACGTGGTCATGAGTTCAATCCCCAGTACTGATTTAAAAAAAAAAAAAAGTTGTACAAAGGCCAAGATAAAAATGTCAGGTTATAAATCTATTCAGAAACACAATTTATTTCTGTAATATTTTGCTTGTTGTGACTACTGTAATGTCATTGTCTCTTGTGTGCTGTTAAACATGTCCAAATGCTCCAGTCTTTTGTTCAGCTGTTTTTCAGCTTTGTGTTACAAATGGTTCAGGTTTTTGAAGTTATGGTCAGGAGTTTTGCTCTGAACTGACCATGTAGTGATTTTACTTTATAAAAGCTTAAGTTTGATTTCATTCAAACTTCCTTCAGAAAAAATGTTTAGTTTAAAATATGTGGTTCTGTTAAATCTGAAAATCATTACAGGTCAGTAATATCCTTCTGCAAGTAACGGTATTTTGCATACAAAAGATTTGCTTCAAAAATGGCATATTTGAAGGTTATGATATTCTTGAAAAGCAGGCGAGAATATGCACATCAAAAGGCATTTTTATTTCACTAGGTTGTGCAATACTTTGGCCAGTCTCCTCAGCTTCATCTGTTGAAGGGTTCATTTTCCCTTGTTTGGCACAGCTCCCAGTAGAGGCCTTCAGAATTGTGGTTAGAGACATGAATGAATTACAAACTTTGGAGGAGCTCTTCAGTTAGTAGAGCTGGCCTCCTGCCAAAAAGACAGTGCCTTATATGGGGTCAGGGCAAAGCTCTGATTCGTTGAGTCCTGCATTGTATAGAAAGCATACTTGTGATGCCTGTTTGCTTTCTTTTAAAATAAAAACAAAACAAAACAGAAAAAGCAGCAGGCTTCCAAATCTATCAAAATAAGAAGTAACAAAACAGTGTGCAGGTTTTACTAATGACAGAGTTAAGCAATGGAAATATGGCTCTGCATAGCTGAAATGCTGGAAGTTAGGATTGAACCTTTTGATCTCCTTAGGCAGCTTGTGATGAAAAGGACTGGTGGATTTGTTAGACATCTGTTGTCTACCTGCTCTTATTTTATAAATGGTTTAGTAAGTTTAAATAATTAGTCATGTGTGCACGTGGTTCTATACTATCAGTTGATAGCGTTGGTTGGACACTTTGAACTTGCCAGTCTTTTAAAAGCATACAGTAGTTATGTAACTTTAAAAATTGACATGTTGGAATGGTAAAGCAAGGAAAAATGAAACTTGCTTTTCAGAAAAATCAGGAATTTCTGTTTATGTTCTGAGGCTAGAGGGAATAGTTAATAGGTCTGTTAGGAGGAAAAACAAATACGATATTTTCAGATGCAATTCATTCGTCCTTGTACTTCTTTCTGTTTAGGCAAATACCCTGTCTGGCTCTTCTCTTAGCCAGGCACCATCTCACATGTATGGAAGCAGATCAAATCCAAATTCAGCAGTGGCAGCTCTCATAGCTCAGTCTGAAAACAGTCAGACAGGTAAGGTTTCTCTTCCCTGGTGCACTATTTTCTCTATTGGTGCATTTTCACAGAAAAGGTTCATTGGTAGAGGTATGGTTAATAGAGGGGTCGCTACCCCCACCCTCCTTTTAAAACCAAAAGAATCCCAGTTGGAAGGAAGTAAATAGTATGTTGTGCTATGAAATAGCAATGTGCTTTTCCCCCTTTTTACTGTCTGAAATGTAAATGTTTAAGCAGAGCCATCAACAGGCAGGAGCCAAATGTCTCTTGTGAATTCTATGATTGATGTGTTCAGTCCTCACTTCTGTGCAGTGAGAGTAACGTGTAACACTGGGCTTTTCTGTGACTAGCTGGACCTTTATTTGCATAATTCATGAAATTGCATTACACAAACTTGGTTTAAAAAAATCCTGTTAGAGAATTTCTACAGTGTTTAGTAATCCTGTGAATTTTGACCAGTTGACATTTCGTAGCGTTTGCTTCTTTTACTGGTTTAATGAGCCCCTGGATTTGCTCTGTGTCATTCCCCGTTAAGAATTTGTTGACATGTCCAAGTAGTCATGCCTGTTTGGGGGGCAGGGCATGGGTTTAGCAGTTCACTGAGAATGGATCAGTCCTGTCCTCACCCTTCAGGGTCAGAGGTTACCTGACTTAGAAAAAGGGAAGGACAACCTTGAAAGAGGCCTGAGAGGGGGCGGTTTTATTGAGAGCTAGCTGCATGGGAATGCAAGTTAGTTTTCAAGTAGAGATACTCTTGGAGTGTTTAGAAGGATTACGTTTTTTAAAAAAACTTTTCTTTCAACTTGTTTTTATCAGTTTGAAAATATATGCTTGGTGTGTGGATTCTTGTAACATAATTTCAGTCTCACATGAGGCTCTACATAAATGTATTCTATGACTTGTCTTGGAATGCAAAGTGTTAAAAAATACAAAGCATAAGGATTTGCTGTGATAAGCATACAGATTAGCTATCCACAGCTGTGATTCATTACTTTAACCATAGAAATTAAAAGTGGCTGAGGGGAGGGTACTGCAAATTCAAACCACGCTTCTGCGCTGTAAAATTGAAAGGAATGAAAGAACAGAACACAATCCATTGCCTTCAATCCCCACAGAAATGTGTAGGAACAATGCTTTATATGCTGCAGTTCAGCAGTTCTCAGCTAGCAGCATGCTGGGTCTTCCAGTTTCCTTGTGACTGGAAAGATAGTAGTAAAGGTTTAATGTGTGTTTAAGGGAACAGGGCAAGAGTTTAAAGCCTCTTATCCAGGGAGAGTCAGTTTATCAGCTCTGAAATATTTACACTGCAGATCAGGACCTGGGAGACAACAGCCACAGCCTGGTCGGCAGAGGAAGCTCGCCCCGAGGAAGCCTCTCCCCGAGGTGAGTCCCCCACTACCCTGGTGCACTGGAGACGGGCTCCCCTGTCAGGTGTGTCTGTGAGGTTCTGAAGCGTTTTGTGACAAGGCAGGCCATGGCTAGACAGTCAGATTAATGAACTTGCATATTAATTTCAACACTATTGAATTCCTAAGCCGAAGGAATATATTTCTTATAGTTTCAAATGTTTGAGCCCTTTATAATTTGTATACTTATTTAGCTGCTGCTAATATTAATTCATTACCTTGGGTGATTATTCTTGCTCATAAAATAGTCTTAAAATATCTTAAAGTTGCAAACTCCATTTTAGCTCAGTCATAGGCTTGTGGGAAATATTCTTTCCTCTTCCTCTAATTCTGACTTGGCTGTGGGGCTCTGACAGCCAGACTGTAAGATCCATCTCTATCTTCATTGTTTGAAGCAGAGTTGCACAGCTATTCGAGGAGCTTTGTGAAATCACTATAGGTGCTACATAACATTCAGGTGCCTATTTGTGGATAAATGTGGAAACCGAGTGAAGAATTGTATCTTCCCTCTGTTCCAAATGGGGAAAATGGTATCTATTTTATTTTACTTTTTAACTTTGCACCTTCTTCTAGGTGGTTTTTTCTCTGTGTTCTCTAATTCCATAAATTCTACTTTAACACCGGACTGAATGAGAATAGAGAGCAGAAAGGGAAAGCTCATTCTAGGGTCCTCATGTGTAGAAGACATTCTGTTAAAATTTCAGATTTCCATGTGATGACAGAGGGAGGACTATTCGTGTTGATGTGTTGAGGATATAGTTGAAGAGGTCTATTAAGGAACATTTTCAGTATTAAAGCCATTAGTTCAGTAACTTCTAATTTTTCTATTTTCTGTTGATATTAGCACTGCCTTTTTTCTGTGTAATTCCTTGGTGAATGAAAAGTAGTATTGTTTTTCCTGATTGACCTCTGCAGAAGATTAAGTGTCCCTTCCCTGGAAACTGGTAATCTCAAGTGGTCTGTGACTGTGTACGTCTGTGCTATTACATTATTTTCTTTTGCTTTTCGATGGTACTGGGGATTGAACCCAGACCCCGAGCTGTGTTCTAAATTCTCTTCTCCCATCCCTTCCCCTCCCTGTTTCTTTCTTTTTAAGATGCAGGTTTTGTTGAACACCAAGGCTGGGCTCAAATTTGAGCTCCTCTTGCCTCAGCCTCTCAGAGTTCTAGAATTACAGACATGTGCCACCACTCCCAGATTTTTTGGTGGGGTAGGGCCGGGTGGGAGGAATGAAACAAGGTCTTGCCATGTAGTCTAGACTGGGTTTGAACTGAATATATAGTACAGGCTAGCACTGAATTTATGGTGATCCTCTTGCCCCAGACTGCTAGAATTAGAGGTCCAGCTCCTGTTAAATTTCTCCCCTTACCCCCCAAAAGTAGTTAGTGGAATTTTGCTCATATGTTTAGTGGAGAAACCATTTCTTTATTCCCACTTAAAATATCACACACATTGCCTAGAAATTATTTAAAATACCTTAGTGCTGTTTTGCTTAGTGGATTGGTTTGTTTTTCCAGTACGGGGCCTTTGTACTGAGCTACATCACCAGCTCTTTAAAATTTTATTTTTGGATAGGATGTTGCTAAATCACCAGAACTGGTTTGAGTTTGGGATCCTTCTTCCTTAACCTCCCAGTGTATAGGCATATGCTACCACACTGAGCCGTGAGTGGTGGTTTTTTTTAAAAAAAATCTAAATGATATATTTTTATTAATGGGTATTAATTAGAATGCTGGGTTTCATTGACTAAACTATGTAAAATGATTGAATTGTTCAGAAGTCGACTGCAGTGTGATGGATTATCTGGCTGTATGCAGTGTTAGACACTACTGGCCACTGGATGTCATGTGTGGGACTTGTGGAGGGGATAGAAGCCTCTGTGCTGCAGCTCTTCTGTAAGAGAGTTCTGCATGCGGAGCTGCTGAGGGTGCTGAGCACAGCACCACAGTGGTTAGCAGGCCCGGGTGTGGTGTGCCACCCGCGATTTTGGAGGTGTTGTGAAGCCTGTGCTCAGTGTTTACTGCTCTCTGGGCAGTGGCACCACCCCTGGCACTGTGAGAACACTGGAGCCTGGGGAGCTGACATCCCTTCCTGATGCGTCACAGGAAAGCTAGAGAGCAAAACTAGCCCCATTTACTAATTGAAGACACACGTTTATCTTAGTAAAATTTGTTTTGGAAGGGTTATCATTTTAGAAGTATTTTTATAATGGATTTACACATTGCTTTGGTTTGAATGACATTCCTTAGTACTGAAATAGTTTTTAATTTATAACAAAAAACTGCTTCTGAATTGTTTAGATAGCACACCTGTAATTAATTCCAACACTTGAGAAGATCGCCATGAATTTGAGGCCAGCCTGAACTACATAGCAAGGCCCTGTTTTGTGAAGTTATTCTTTTTATTCATATTTGATAGACATTTTGTTGACTGTAAATTCTGATGCCTTCCATGGTATTATAATCGCAGTCTATGCTAATAGCATGTCTATTAAGGCAGAAAGGTGGAACTCTTCTTTTTAAAGTCTTTCCAGTCTTGGTCTTTGCCTTTTGTCTGATAAAACCATATCAATTTCTTTTACAGCCTGTTCCACAGATTATTGGTGGCATGCCTATATTTTCTAGTGGGTTTTAATTATTCAGTGTGTCAGCCATTCCTTTGATTTTTATAATTCAGGCAGGAAGAATGGTAATTACTCAGTTTTGGGGTCTGTTATGGTTGTATATACCCAGGAACCTGATCCTTCTGGTAGGCCACCTGGTGTTACAGAGCTTGTCCAGGAACCAGCAGTCCATGAGGTGAGAAACCTGACCCTACTCTCCCTGAAAGCACTTCCCTTCCTTCTAACTCAGGCACCCATGTCTCCTACAGGTCCCCTGTGAGCAACTTACAGATCCGCTATGATCAGCCGGGCAGCAGCACTTTGGATGGCCTGCCTCCAGTAGCGGCCAGCATAGAGCAGCTGTTGGAGAGGCAGTGGAGCGAAGGACAGCAGTTTCTGTTAGAGCAGGGCACACCGAGTGACAGTAAGTGCTCATTGTCTTGTCTGCAAATGAAAGTGGGGTAGATACAGGTGTCACTTTTTATCCACAATAATGATAAAATTATTTTGTGTAACTTGACAAGAAAGTGTCACACAGAGGTTTAAAGGAACCAGTTCTACAATGTTAGTGCATTGACTTGAACCCTGTCTTTTTGGGGCAACTCTCTTAAATTCTTCAGCCTGTCCTTGGTAGAATTGGGGAGTAAGATGGCATCTATATTGCAGTTGTTTGTAAGGATTAAAGATGTGAAAATCATAAAGACTGTGTGCTTGGATCATAGAAAGCACCTTCTGTTAGTTGGTTATAGTTACAGCTTCTATAGGTACTTTTTCTCCATAACACTGTAATTTGTTTTTTGCTGTCTTCTCTAAGTTTAATTGTTGAAAGACAACTTCCTCACTCGTGGAGAATTTTTAAAAAAAATGCTTATATACAGTTATGTCATCCCTCTTAATTGTATAATTTAGAAAGAATAATATAAAAAATTTAAAAAGGAATAATTGCATCATAAATGTAATAAGTATACTTATTTATTCAGCTATATGTATGGTTTATATTGTATACACATATTTAACTTACTTACATTTTAAGTTCTAGGACCATGGTGAAAAATGGCAGCAAAACAAAGAACAAGTGGCAATTAGCTAAATGACCTGGTGTCAGGCATAAATTTTTTTTTGGAAAAATAGGTGGTTTCCATCTCACTTTGGGATATGAACTTCTGCTTTATTTAAAAAAAAAAAAGCTTTTTTAAGTGCTAGTGAGCCATGTGCTATAAATCTGTATTATTATGAATGGTGCCCAACAAAAAATGCAAATTGTTAGGAAATTCATGCCAGGATAATCCTTTCAACGTGATAGCTGGAGGACAGCGTTAGCTTATTATCCTTGGTGCATTTCATTTGGACACAGGACGGGTTTCTTTTGGGACCTTGTAGAGGAGCCACGACGTAAGTTAAAGGGCCATCTGTGTCTCTGTAAAGCTAACTCTCTTAAAGGCCCTCAGGTCCCGTTAAACTTTTTAATAAGTAGATTTTTAAATCGTCCTCACCAAAAACCTATCAGCAGTGTGCTGTGATTACTGGGTGGAGCCCACTGCAGCAGCAGTGGCAGGAGAGGAGAGGCGCCCAGCGCCCCCTCCTGGGTGCCCTGCAGCAGCACATAGAGGGAGCCGCCTGTCTCGGCTGTTTGCCTGGCGCTTGGGAGTGTGCTGTTGTTTGTTTTGGCTGTGGTCTTGGGTGCTGGGTGTGGAGCCCAGGGCCTTGTGCGTCCTGAAACCCCTACTCCACCGCTGAGCTAGATCGGCCCTGGCGCGCTCAGCTCAAACTGAGCAAGAAACAAAATGTGTGCTTCTCAGAGTGCGTGTCAGAGGACATCGGTGTGCTCTGCGGTGCGCCTTTCCTGCCAGAAATACTTCATTGAGAGGTCTCAGCAGGCGCGTTGAACATTTAATAAGGCTGTTTTGAGGAAAATAAAATGCTGTCATTTTAGTTTTGAGAATGGAAGAGACCTGCATCTGATGGTTTTGTTGGTATGTGCAACAGTGTCCAGATGCTGCGTCTTGGAGCCGTCTCGCTGGAGCTCCTGTTCACACAGCCAGAGATGTGATGCATCTTACACTCACGCAGAACAAGCTCTGATCATTCAGAAACGTTTTGTAGCACTCTTCCCATCTCGGCTTTTTTTCTAAAGTTACTGGCCCTGTGTCCATAAAATAGTCCTAGGTGTGGGGATTGTCTTCATTAAAAATCATCAAAATGTTCGCTAGTTTTAGGAATGCTGAAGTCACTACACCAACTTCAAGTAGAAAATCGAAGATTAGAGGAACAAATTAAAAACTTAACTGCCAAAAAGGAGCGTCTTCAGTTACTGAACGCACAGCTTTCAGTGCCTTTCCCAGCGATAACCGCAGCCCTCAGCCCGTCTCAGCAGCTGCACCCGTTTTCCGCCCAGACTGGTGAGTGGGGGAGGTTGGTGCGGGGCAGAGCCGGGCTCCTCACGCCCCGCCTAATGAGCGCAGCGCCTCCACCATGAAGACGTAGAGCAGAGTGATGGGCAGGTTTTGAAAGGCATAGAGAATCTTGTTAAGTGATTGGCTTGAATTTGCTCTCCGTGCTTTAGTACAAGTTTAGTGGTAACATTTATTTAAATGTATAATGATCTCATTATTGAGGTACAGCTGCAGTATTGAAAAATGATACGGGTTTTTTCTACTTACACTGGCTATAGGAATGGCAAGATTGGGGCTGGGGATTCAGCTCAGTGGCCTAAGTGCCAGTGCCAGTGCTGGCAAGCGTGAGATCGTGAGTTCGATCCCCGGTACAAAAAAAAAAAAAAAGGAATGGCAAGACGAAAGTGTTTTTTTAACAGGGTAAACTTTTTGTTTTTGTTATTCTAGCTCCGACTACTGATTCCTTGAACAGCAATAAGAGCCCTCATATAGGAAACAGCTTTTTACCCGATAGCTCTCTTCCTGTACTAAACCAGGTAAGTTTGTTGTGGCTGTGGTCCTGTATTCTTCGCTTGTGACCCATAGCCTCATGCACTGAGTGGTTTGGGACATGTGTGAGCAGTGTCTCTTCTCCCAGCAGGACTTAACCTCCAGTGGCCAGAGCACCAGCAGCTCGTCTGCCCTCTCCACGCCACCTCCTGCCGGCCAGAGCCCGGCACAGCAGGGCCCAGCGGTCCCGGGGGTCCAGCAGATGAACGGCATGACAGTGGGGGCGCTGGCTGGTGGCATGCAGCCCGTGGCCGCCTCTATCCCTGCCGCCACCGCGGTGGGGGGGTTAATTGGAGCTTTGCCAGGTAACCAGCTGGCAATTAACGGCATTGTAGGAGCTTTAAATGGGGTGATGCAGACCCCTGTCACCCTGTCCCAGAACCCTGCCCCCCTCACCCACACAACTGTACCACCTAACGCAACACATCCAATGCCAGCCACGCTGACTAACAGGTGAGAAGCTTCTGTCAATATATCATGGGGTTTTGTGCAACATAGAACCAGCATTGTCAGTGCTTTAGTTTGGGATTTTCACTTGTAGATGCGTCTAAGAAAATAATGTCTACCCCAAATTTAAAGTAGGCAAACGCTACCCAGAGTATATTTATTTTTGAAACTTAGGTAATTCTTATTGAATCAATTAAAATAAATTTTAATAACAAAGTATTAAATATATTCTGTTGAAAATTCTAGTCTTGATCTGTGTTGTAAATGTTGATTTTTCTTATCTCCATGTATATTTTATTTATGTATCCTACATTCTGAAGAAAGATGATATCGTGGTGATGCTTCTTAAAGTTTAATAGTGTAATTTTGTTAATTTTGAATCAAAGATTTTGATATAAGGTGAAGGGTAAATATTTATCTTGAATTTCCAGGAAGTGAAACTTACTGGTTTCATTGTACTAGAATTTCATATGACTATTTGTTCAAAATAAGGAGACTAAAGCCATGTTGTTATTAAACATACTTTTGAGGAATAATTTTAAATAATTTGTATTGGGTACTGGTAAGCTGTTTTTTCTGGCTTTCTTTTTCTTGATGCTTACTTTAAAAAAATAATTGGGATCATTAAAAAAATCAGTCAAATTGGTGGTATGTTTAGATTCTTTCTTTTGAATATGTGTATCTCAGCATGGGTTAAATTATCCCTGAATAATCAAAAATAAACACATGTAAATTTCTATTCCATAAAATTTTTTCTTCTGTTTATAATAAAAACACTTCTTGACCATGTGAATTCTTACTTAGTTGTATACATGCATTATAGAAAGAGAAAGAAGAAATAATTTGTACATAAGTGTTTTTAAAAAATATTGTGGTTATTAGGCCGGGCATGGTGGTGCATGCCTGTAATCCCAGCACTCGGGAGGCTGAGGCAGGAGGATCACCACAAAGTTCAAAGCCAGCCTGGGCTACAGAGTGAGTTCATGGTTAGCCTGAACTGCAGAATGAGACCCTGTCTGGAAAACTAAAGTATCATGGTTAAACACGTCTTAATTTATTAAATATTGAATCAAAAAGTTGTCTTTCATTTACATTTTAAAAAGACAGAAGTTTAAAGTAGAAAGTAAGAATTTTAATCATTTTTCAGTGCCTCAGGACTAGGATTACTTTCTGACCAGCACAGACAAATACTTATTCATCAGCAACAGTTTCAGCAGTTGTTAAATTCTCAACAGCTCACACCAGTAAGTTCTTCTTTTGATAATATTTTTTATTAGGAGCAAGTGTTGTAGACTAGAATAGATACTCATTGTGGGATTAGAGTTCCCGTAGTGAAGTAACACAGTTGAATACATAATCCAGAAAGCTTGTCTTGCTATTTGGGATACCAGTAGTGACAGTCCCTTCTCTTGTTACTTTACACATTTAGTAAAACACTATCACATGGTGGCACTGTCAGGGCCTAGTGATGGAATGATGACAGACCTTGAGGGAGCGTTCCTCACGGACAGTGAACCTGCACTTACTTGGTGGCAGCGGACTGCGCGGGGCACGGGGAAGCTGGGTGCAGGGATGGAAGAGACTCGAGGCCTGTTGGCTGCACTGCCCGTTTGATGTGGTGGTGCTGGGGATGGAACCCAGGGCGGCACCCCTGCTAGGGAAGCACTCTGCCACCTGCCCCTGCCCGTCCCTGCCCCGCCCCGCCCCGCCTCGCCCCCTCTCGCCCCCTCTCAGCCCCGAATGGACCTTGAAGGAGTGTGCCTTTCTGACTTAGGGGAGAGAGAAGAGAAGGCGCGCTCGAGGTAGAGGGAGCAGCAGTTGTAAAAGACCTGGGCATGTGTTGTGTTGTGGAAGACTAGAAGGAAGGCAGATGACCGCAGAGAGAGAGGTGGGCCGCAGCAGAGGAGAGGTAAGGGAGGGCGGCCGAGGGCGGCTGCAGGAGATGCAGGTCGGCGGGGAGGAAGCCGCCAGCCATGACTCGCCCCAGCACGAAGCCTCCCGTGGACACCTTGAGGTGCCCCAGAAGAGAAGAGGAGAATATACCAAAATCCTCCGTGCCCCTTCCTCTGTCACCTAGCCTTAATCACTGCCCTAATTTTGTCAATGTTGTTTTATCTATCTCCAGTTTTCTTTCTCAGGATTATTTTAAGAATTATTTAGAGAGCTTCAAATAGTGACACAGTAATGATTCACAGTTGGAAAGGATTAACTTAGCTGCTGTGTGGAGCAGGAGGTATGTTGGGGCTGTACCGAGAGGGCCGGGCCAGGCAGGGCGCGGTGTCACACACCAGCGCCAAGAGCGGAATTTCGAGCCTTGTAACTATAGGACCGAGACAGGTTTGTCAGACACAGGAGAGCAGCAGCAGCCTGACTCGGGAAGCCCCGAGGGACACCAGTTTGGAGGAGAACAGTCATTTTCCTAGGGCCAGTTTGACCTCCACGTCCCAGGGCTCTGGGGCTGTGAGGTACCGGAAAGGCCTGTCCTGAGCATGTGCAGACCTTCTCTTGACACCCTCCCCGAAGGATCGCGCAGAGCTAGTGCGTCGCCCCAGGTCTGGTTCCCTGGGTGGGTGGCTTCCGAGTCGGTCTGCCTGGGAGAGCAGCTTTTCCCGAGGGTTGTGATACAGGAGCTCAGGGGACAGCAGCTGGATGAGGGCCCTGGAGGTGCTGCTGGGGCAGCCTGGAACAGGGTCCGGGAGGGGCACCGTGGCCACTTTGGCCATGGAAGAGTGGCTGCGAGTTGGTGGCTTGGGGTTTCAATGCAGTTGGTGTAGAAAACTCAGTAAGAGGTTAAGAAAGTGAGGGTGGTATCTGGGTGACTTGAGACATTTTACTGTAAAGCCAGGCTCCCAGCTGAATGAATAGCTGGGGAGACGCAGTCCCTGGGCACTCGGCGGTAGCCAGTACAGGGGCGTGTGGGTCTTGGGGTACCCAGAGCAACTGTGGGGGCAGTGACAGCAAGCAGAGGCCCCCGGGCCGCCCCAAGGGTTTGCTCCACAGCCGCAGCCAGGCAGATTTGAACCTGTAATCGGCGCACCCGCCCGGCGTGAAAGGCGACTCTTGAGGGTGCTGAGGGGTGACCCCAGGGCTGCGTGCTCCTGCTCCTGTTAGCGGAGCCCCCGGTGCAAGGAGCCTGCAGAGCTGAGAGCAGCTGCGGGGGACCAGGAAGCACTAAGGGTGGAGCGCGGCCTTGTACAGTTCACCATAGCCCTTCCACACCCCTCGCAGTTGTGCTGTCTGCAGAGCCGTTAATTCATGCAGGCATCTCTGAACTTGTTTATAATTTTTCTAAAACTACATACTTTTTTGTTTTAGTAAAAACATTGAAAACTTACCTTGACTTGGGATGTTTGTTACCGTCACTGTCCTTACAGTGATGCAAGGGTAGATGACATGAAAGTTCTCTGCACTAAACTGGACCATATTTGCTATCCCTGCCTTTCTCGGTGTTTGGGTCTCTTCCTCTAAGGTTTATGCCAGAGTAGCAGCAATGTAGACTTGGCATTTCTAGAACCTGGATGCAGAATTGCCCACACATCTTACTTTGGAAGACTAAAGAGGTTTAAATGCTAGCTTTCGCCTTGTCAGCCCAGGCTGTCAAACATGCGTCTCCATCTTACAGATGAGTCTTGCTCGGCCCCTTCCCTGTTGTGCTGCTTTCTGTCTGTCAGGTGACATTCCATCCTGCCGCATCTGGCGGAGGCCCCTAACCCAGCCTTGCCTTGCTTCCCTCCAGCCTCCCCGACCTTTCCTTTTCTGGGTCTTCCTCTTAGCCTCTCCCCAGGAAGCGCCTGGGGTGGGGTGGCCATGCCCAGGTCTCTGGAAGCCATACTTCTGGCTCCAGCTGCCTTCCTGTCGAAAGGTCTTTCAGGGTGCCATACCGAGCTGCACCCGCTTGGCTGATGGTGACACTGTCTTTCCTGTCACAGTCAGGACCCAGCAGGAAATCCCAGTTGAGAATGGGTAGCTCCTGCCTCCAGGAGGAAAGGCTGTCTGCCCTCTGAAGCGTGAGGCTCAGGGCCGACCTGTGTGACCCTGCCTGTTCCAGGGGCTGCAAACCGCTTCCCACCTCAAGCTGCCTGGCCCTTCGGCCCCTCCTGTCCTGCACCCAGTGGACGCTTCTGACCTGGAAAATCCTGACTGGGCCAGGCCATCCCCACCAGACTTCTTGCTTCTCTTTCCCCTTAGCTATAAGAATGTCCTAAAAAAGTACCTGGTGCAGAGTAAGCGTTCAGGAAATCTGTTGAATGGCATATGTGCTTGCTGTGATGAGTAGCCCATAATGGCCAGGTGTGGTGGTGTAGGCCTTAATTGAATTTTCTTGAGAGGCTGAGGCAGGAGGATCACAAATTCAAGCACAGCCTGGGCAAGTTAGTGAGACCATGGTTCAAAATAAGAAAAAGGGCTGGGGCTCAGTGGTGAAATAGCCCCTGGTTCCAACCCAGTGCCACAAGGAAAAACCAGATGAAGACACCACTTCTGAGGCTCATGAGTTAAAGCTCTGATGCTTGTTTGACGTCCAAACTGAAATGTGGAGATCTGGTCCTAGGATTTGTTCTAAATGGAATAGCAGTGACCTGTGACTTATGTTAGTTGCAGGGACAACTTAAGTAGAGGGCTCCTATACTGAAAACAGGCTGGTCTAAGACAGTAGTGGATGTAGTGGCGGATGTTACCTAGTGCAGCCTGTTTTCCTGGGTGAGGTGCTTGTGTTCTTTTGTGAGACTTACATTTTAATGCCTGATATTCAGGAGAAAGAGGGCGAGTTCTCCCGTTGTGGAGCGTGGTGACTGGGAACTGTCCCCGTGTCCCTGCAGGAGCAGCACCAGGCCTTCCTGTACCAGTTCATACATCAGCACCCGCAGCATCACCCGCCCGAGCTGCAGCCGCTGCAGCTGCCCGGCCCCACACAGCTCCCCATGAACAGCCTGCTCGCTGGAGCCCCCGCGCCCTCTCTGCACACAGCCGCCAACCCCTTCCTCACCATCCACGGGGAGAGCGCCGGCCAGAAGGTCACAGTAAGTATCTGTCCCCAGCCAGGCTGGTGGCATCAGAAGAGCCGATGTGAGGCTGGGCAGCCATCTCCAGGATGAGCTAGGAAGGGGCAGACAGACCCAGTGGCAGCAGTTGGCGTTTCCTTATAAACTTTAATTTGCTAAGTTATAAAACAAGTTGATACAATTAAAGAGTATTTCTATTTTGATCAAAGGCTCTCAAAATTGAACACTGATTAATACATAAATATTAAGGGAGGTAATCTAAATATCCTATCAGCTTTTTTTTAAGAAATAAATCACATTGTAATGGAATTTGAATTTCAATATCTTATAAAGTTCATGTAAGTGATCATACCTTACCCTCTGGGTGTGAAAAGCATTAACAGTGGGTACAGGTGCCCTGTGTGTGACTCCGCTTGCAGTCAGGTCTCCCAGAGCCACGTGGGGTGCTGCGTGCTGTGCGCAGGCTTCCGAAGCTTTCATTTCTGGTCGGTGTTGAGGCCTGGCTCACCCCGAACTCCCGGTGCTGCCTGCTTCAGCTGCTTCCTGGTGGTGAATGTGGCACAGATCTCCTGGCCTTCCTGGGCTTCGCAAAGTGGGTACAAATGAGTGCTTCTGTAGCAGTTCTGGAGGTTTCAAACCTACTATTATTTTCCACTCTTGTTCACAATAATTTTTTGTTAAAAAATGAAATGGAAGCTAATTTTTTCTGAGTTATACAGTATGAGAAGTAGTTTTTAAATGGAAGAATCAGCATCATAAAGATGAACAGTACTCATTTATTACCTGACGAGAGTTTGGAGCTAGAAGTGGTCCTGAGTTCTTGGTTTGATGCCGTGTGCACACATTCGGTCTGCAGGTTCATAGGTGGGAAGGGAAAGCAGCTTTGAAAGCCCCCGCTCATGGGGTAACAGCTTTGTGGGGTCAGGCCCACGACTCGCTTAGTCAGTACCTGTGTCATGAGCATAGGTCCACGTCACCTTCTGTGGGAAAGCTGCTACGGAGCTGTGGTTCTCTTCCTGTGGGTCGCACCCTGCCTCTTCTGTCCTTGTGTAGTTTTGAATTCGCTATTTTAAAAGTATTTACCAGGAAAAACAGCCAGGCCAATTTTTTCAGGGCAGGTCATAGCTGACTATCGCATTTGATGTTTCTGTTATGGTTAAAGAAGGTCTTGCCTCAAGTAATGGCCAGAATTGGTTAAGCTAATAATGCTTCTGGTTTTTGTTTCTTTTACTGCAGAGAATTAGTGATAAAACTGGGCCTGTAGCTCAGGAGAAGAGTTGACCCTTGAGAAGCACCTGAGACGGCTTCTGTCACAGTCTGAAGACCACTGTGACCCAGCAAGGAGACCACAGGACAGAAGCCATGCAAGGTCGCTCTTGTCAGGCGCCCATTTTCTTGTTGCTTTGTTGCACTGAAAGGGAAATCCTGTACCCCTGCCCCATCCGAAGGTTTTGAATTTTGAAAGAAAATGTAATAGCTAACTTGTGTCAATGAAATAACTTACATGCAGTTAGTTTATCAACCCAGCAAAAACTGAACATAGTTGGTGCACAACTAGTTGTTATAAATGGAGATGCGAACAGCATGAAGGCTTGTTCCATTCACAGACTACTTGGTTTTACTGTGTAAGTGGGAATATGAGACATCATCACTTCTTTGGGTCACAGTATGCTTGCTCTGAGTCAGATCTCAAATTTCAAGGGATGGTTTCTTATTCTACAGTTCTAGTCGATAAACAGTCACTTGCACAATGTCACCCACCAGGACTCTGCAAAACTTTGTTCAGAATACTTCCTTTCTGATGAGACTTGACCCGTTTGGTTAATAGGATTAGGGCATAACGTTTGGTTCTGCTAAAGGTACTTTTCTTTTGGTAAGTGCTTCTGTAGTGTCAAAACCTGCTCATCGTTAGGGAGCCTGAGAAAGCAAGTGCTGAGGCTGCCGGGGAGCAGGGTCGGCACACGGCGAAAGCCATCTCTCTCTCAGAAGGGCTGCATGGGGCCGCCTTGCCTGCACTCTGCAACAGCCACCGCCTCCACCAGGAGGCTCAGCCCCGCACAGGGCTCCCGCAGCCCTCGCACCTGGGCGGTTATCTATCCACTGATAGTCAGAAAACAGTGAGGGGGTTTGGCAAGAATATGCATTTGTTTTACTTAAGCAACTTCCCAGTTCTAACTGTTCAGACTGGCTGGCCACAGCGTCAGCCACTGTCTCCAAGGGACACCCAGGATGCAGTCGTGTTTGCGTCTGAAAGCTGAGTGACTAGCAGAAAGCCCAGCTATGACCAGACCTCAACTGTGTAATGAGCTGAAAAAACACGCTGACTCTGCAATATGTCTCCTGGTTAAACATTGCACAGGTCTTACCTCATTTCTGTAAATAAGGTTTTGTGAATCTGTTTTGTATTGTGCAAAATTCATAAGATAACATTGATATTTTGATTTGTAATATTTCTAATTGGTAGATTTAATTGAAAAGTAAAAGTTAATTTATTTTTATATGTTCAGGGGAATTTTAAAGAAACTCAACCTTTTGTAGATAATTTAAAAATCAGTGTGGTTTATTTTACTTACTTAACCCACTGGTTGGTATTCTGTAACAATTTGTATAAATGGTAAATTTTCAATGTGTTGTTATTTTGCCTAGATGTAAAATTCCACATGTATTAAAATGTACAAAGTTCTTGTTAATAAAATTTAATGATGTTTATAGCTCGGTGCCATTCCTATTTGGGGTTCTGAGTCCTCCTGTGGGTGGTTTGAGCCTGCGGTCCAGATCTGCTGTGCGCCCAGGGCATCCATGTAACACTGACGGGGCCTTGGCATCAGCTGTGTGTGTGGAGCGGGAGCCCACCCTGAGTGCTGGTGATTTGCAGCGAGAGGAGAGAGGGAGGGGCCAAGTTCTGCATGTGCGTTACCTAGGGAAATGACCTTAGTGGGATTTCTTATGTTTGTTGTTGCTGAGACAAAATACCTGATACCCAAAGTTAAAGGAGGAAAGGTTTTTTTAGCTCAGTTTGTAGAGATTTCAGTCCATAATTGGCTCTCTCCAACACTGGGTGAATGGCAGAGAAACAGTTTATGGCAAACCAGGCCAGGCAGAAGGCAGCAAGCAACAAGTTTCCACAGCAGCCCTTTCGTCCCTTATGTTGTATCCAGGCCACACACCCTTAGGGCACGCAGCACTCACACCCAGGGTGGACCTTCCTGTTCCCCACTCTCAGACCTATGCCAAATTAATCAGCATCTGGATTCAGCAGCCTCTGAGAAGCTTCAGCTATGACTGCATGAGGCTTAGGGGGACATCGACACCAGGCCGTAACATGGGGCTAAAAGGAAAGTCACATAACAGACCATTAGTTACTGCATGGTAACTGCAGCAGGCATACTTAGTGAAGATTAAATTCCTCTGTATATGAGGCATGATCAAAATATGAGTATTTCAGTTTTAAGATATCACAGTAGAAGTCGTCCTCACTGCAAATCCTTCTGTAGCAGTTTCAAAGTTCTCTCTTACCAGTGTCTTTAAGAGGTATGGTGTGAGGTGAGTGCCCATCAGCAGAAAGGCAGGCTCCTAAAGACACCATGCTGTGTCCTTATCCACCTTAATTGTCAGGTCTGGCACCCCATGGCTTCTGGCTCTCCCCAAATCCTGGTGACCATGAAAGGGAGTCATTTCCAGTGGATTCAGAATGTGGGGCTGTGCGCAGGGAGGCTGGATGCCCTGCGCTATCTGCAGGGGAATGATTTTAAAAACAAACATTGGCTGTTTCTGATCAGACTTGCATGTTTAGACTTAACCTAGGGCCAGCCTGCCATTGGTGTCGTGGTTCTGGGTCTCGGAGGCACCAGTTATTGTGGTGCCCTAGGAAATGCCCAAGCTTCCGCATGACTCCATGACTCGGAACCTGAGTGCGGTGGGGAGGCCTGAGGTTTATTAAGCAGTGAGGCCCAGGTCTGGAGGAGCTTTCTCCTGCACAGCAGACATGGACTCTGATCTAGAAAGTCCTGTCCCCAAGGCTGACACCATGAGGCACAGAGGCCACTCCTGCTGCTCTACACTTGGGGCTTTTGAGTGCTGGGTCTCAGAGGGTGGCATGTGCTCACTCTGGGTGTGGGTGCCTGTCACTGTGCTGGCCCAGGTGCCTCTGTGTCAACCTGGGGATTTGTGGCCTGGGCTACATGTCCAGGCTAAGGAGAGGGAGCCACCAGGTAACTTGCAAGCTGTCACCACATACGAGGAGGGCACCTCTGTGGCAGGAGGGGCTGGGAACTGCAGAGCCAAGGCACCTCTCAAAGACATGCATGCAGCTCTACTTGTAAGAGGGCACAGACTAACCTTTTCATAGAAATTGGGATAAGACTAATAATGCCTTTTATCCACCTGTTTTACTTCCTGAACATGAAGTGCACTTTGGCAACATCTTTTTGTCGTTTTTCGAGACAGCGAGTCACTAGGCAGTTCAGACTGGCCTTTTTCTATACTGTAGCCCAGGCTGGTCTCAAACTTGGAGGGATCCTTCTATGTCAGCCTCCTGAGTGCTGGGATACAGGAGGTCTGTGCAACCAAGCCTAGCTGACAACACATTTTTGTACAAATTAAAGTAGGCCTTTCAGAATGAAACAGCTATGAGTTTTTAAAACTTTTTTTTTTTTTGGTACTAAGGATCAAACAACCTCACGCTTCAGGCGCTTTGGCTGCTGAGCTATATCCCCAGCCCCAGCTGGGAACTTTTACAAACACTGGAAATTTTTTTTTTTTTTTTTTGCAGGGCTGGGAACCCAGGTTCCTCACGCAAAATAGTCAAGGGTTTGGCTGCCCCATGCCTGCAGCCCACGAAGTCCTCCTCTGAAATGAGTTTCACATTGGTGCGCTTGGGGGACAATCGTCACTGCCCTCACCTGGTTATTAGCAACAAAGGAAATGTCTTTTTTCTACTGCAGCCCTGCACACAAGGACTCCTTGTAATGTGGTGTCACTGGGTTTGGTCACAGCTGCGGTGGCAGCTCTGAAAGAGACGCCTCACCCGAGTTAGTCTCAGGTTCTCAATCTCCGCTTCTCTGGCTGCTTCGGAGTCTGGGGCCCAGAGGCCGGTGACTAGAGTTCCCGGTCTGGAGCCCTGTCCTCGGCAGGGCCCTCCTAACCTGTCCCTGTCAGTGCTGACATTTGTTAGAGGGCAGAAGTCCTCGTGACCACATTTTTAAAACCTGAGGGCACACTGCCAACCCTTGTTAAAATATAGACACCAGAAGGCCTGCGGTGGCGGTGCACCCCAGCATGCGAAAGGGTCCCTGAGTGAGGGCAGCCTGAGCGACACAGGAAAAGCCTCTGAAAACAACAAAACAAAACTGTAACACACGTTGTTTTAAACTTTCACTCTTCTCTGCACTCTTCTCTTGCAGTTAAAATACATACACATTAGGGACAAAGCTGGAGGCCGCTGACCGCTACTGAGTTTTGTGAACCAGATGTGTAGCTTCTTGAGCGACCAGGTCCTGGGTCCGTCAGGAGGGCAGTTCTGTTACCTCAACAGAGGAGGCAGGGCTGGGGACAGGCACAAATGCTGGGGTTCAGGGCTGGGAAACCGCCGGGTATGGCCAGTGCCGGCAACTGGAGGTGATGCTGCCAGCACTGCCCAGCATGGTGGAGATGTGGGACCCACCCCGCGGCCCAGCTTAGAGGACTTGAAGCTGTAGTGGAACAGAGATCCCGTCGGCCCCTAGCTGATGCCAAGGCTACATACACCGCTGCCACCCTGAACCCCGGCCAAAGCCACACCACACAGGAGACACAAGACTGGGTTGGGGAGTGGGGAAGCAGAGCAAGCGTGGGTCCTTGCAGACAGACAGGCAGACAGAGCAGGCGACCCTGGCCGAGTGGAGTTCAGGGGAGTGATCTATTCGACAGCCTGGGCTCCAATTCACCCGAGGTGGAGTTCTAGGAAGCCTGTGTGTGGTTACTTTTTCACTTGGGGAGGCTGCTCATCCCCCACCAGAAATTCAATTCCGGGCCCTCGCACTGCGCGACACACCCCAGCCTCCCTTTCTTTATTTTTAGTCTTTGAGGCAGGGTCTCACTATGCAGTTCAGGCTGGCCTTGAGCTCACTTTGTAGCCCAGGCTGGTCTTGAACTTGGAACGACCCTCCTGCCTCAGCCTCCTGAGTGCTATGATTACTACAGGAGTGTACCCACCACTCCCTGCTTCCTTCCTTTATTTACTGACACAGGGTCTCCCTATGTAGCCCAGGCTGGCCTTAAACTCTCAGCCTCTTGCCTCAGCCTCCCGAACCTCAGCCTTCCTAGAACCACAGGCGTGCGCCACACGTCCCAGTACTGAGAATCTAGCATCTTTTAAATTGCTTCAGGCAGAGGCAGGCTTTATGTGACCACTGAGGCATCCTCAGGCCGCCCACTCTAGGGAAGAGAGAACACAGGGGCCCTCGTGGCACCTTTTGTTATCTGAGTCCTGGGGTGTTGTGGGCACTTTTCAGAGATTCTTTCAGATTCTTGGAGTCCTGAACAAAGAATTGGGCAAAATATGCAAAAAAAAAAAAAAAAAAAGAAGAAGTAGTGAGGTAGTGAGGTCTTGCATGCACAAAGCTAGAAGAGGGCGGCTCCGCAGCAGCGTGCAGCCAAGCAGACAAGGGGAAAGGCCGCGGTGTGGAGCCTAGCGCTGACGTCAGAGCCTCGGCTCCTACACAGACCAGCTTGCTCTCATGCCAGACCTGAAGACTGCACTTCCTGATGGGCCCACGGGCGGCACCCTCCCACCGTTTTTTCTGCTCATGTCCTGGATGTCTGTGATTGACAGATGATGCCCACTAACTGCAGCCTCATTCCAGTCCCGGAGGATTCTGGGAAAGCTGCCCTGAGCTGCTGTGTTCAGCTGTGCACCCGCCCAGGGGTGCAAGGGAAGGGGCTGCCTGCAGGTAGGTGTGTGTGTGCCCGCGCGCGCACAGCCTGGGTGCTGGACCCAGCTTCCTGTGGTCTCGCTGTCTTAGGAAGCTTTTCCCACAGGGTTGCTTTCCCTGAGTCCTACCTGAGCCACACTTTGTTCCCGACGCCAGGAAACTCACTGGTCATTTGCTGCTTGACCCCTGCAGACAGCAGCCCCAGAAGCTGGAGAGGCTGAGGCAGGCGGCCTGTGAGTTGGAGACCAACCTGGGCTACCAGGCAAGTCTAGACTTCATAGTTTTATGGTTTTTGCCTCAAAACAAAACAAAAAGAAAAAACAGCGGCCCGGAATTGTCGCTAACCAAGGCAGGAGGCACCAGGAGGAGACGTCCCTGAGTTTCAGACACCACTGCAGTGCCCCGTGCCCCCTGCAAGGCCTTGTGCCTCCGTGGAGGCCACTACCCTGAGGCCCACTTCTAGCCCTGGTCCCCAAACTCAGCGTCAGGCCCTGCTCAGCCAGTGATTGTTTCAGGACCCCTTGTGGCGGTCAAGGGGCTTTCGAAGACTTGGGGAGAAATACCGAGACCTGTTGTCACTAAGCAGACACACGCAGGTTGGGTCCTTGTCCCTTCAGTGACCTCTTCTGGTTCCTGCAATGCACTGTGTAAAACTTTCCTCCAAAAGTAACCTTCGCGGGCCGGGGATTTAGCTTAGTGGCATGAGCACCTGCCTGGCAAACGCGGGGTCACGAGTTCTATGCTCGGTACCAAAAATCAAAAACAAAGTAACCTTTGCAGCGAGGAGAAGGAACAGCAACAGCAGCCTGCAGGTCTCATGGGTTTATTTCTTTACTAAGGCACATGACGTATAGAAATACTGAGGTACAAAATGCAAGTTTCTGCGTCGAGTTTTGCAAATATTCCTTACGGAAAAGGAAGGCGGGCGTCGTCCTGGGTGCGCTCAGCTTTTCGCTTGTTTCTTCCTCTGGACCAACTCCACCAGCAGCCGGTACCTGGCGATGCAGTCCTCCTGCAGGAGAGGCGGGAGGTGAGCGCGGCCGGCGGAGGGTGCTGAGAGTGGGCCTGGACCCTCAAAGACCCTGCGACACGCTGGGCGGCGAGCAGGCGGGATGGGGTTGAAGCTCGGGGGTCACCAGGGGCACATTCCTGCGTGAAACAGGAAGGACCCGGCCACGGGTGACGAGGTCCTGTCACGGTTCCTCCAGTTTAAGGCAACAAGTTTGGCACCATTTCACGCCCTGTCCTGAGGATGCTACAGAAACTCAGGGAAAATCAGGGCTCCTGGAAAGCCAGTTAGAGCCGGGGAGAACCCACCATGCCAGGGGTCTTCAGGTAGTGGCTCATTCTTCTCCCCAGGGCCCTTGTCATTTCCAAGGGGGTGACATATCTAGACCTGTGTGTCTAGGGACTCATGGCCCCAAGCTGGGTTCCTGACATGGAATTTCAATTTTAAAAAAATCAAATGAGCTCCGATGCACCAGAGATTAGGTCCTCAGATTCCCTGCCCGGCTGGAGGGCACACCTGGCAGGACCCAGGGCGCCAGGCCTGGACGGGTTGCGGTTGCTCCTGCAGCCCGCAGCCCACACCCCTTTGCCCCGTGTGTTTAGATGCACTTTACAGACCCCAGCACTGGAGAAGGAGACCTTGAAGCCAGGCACACACAGCGCAGGTTACAGGGCAGGTCTCTCCAGATCTTGGTGCCGCCTGAGGTCCTGCCCAGCCCGTCTGGTTACCGACCTGCTGAGCCTGGAAGGCCATGGCCACGCGGCTGCCCCTCTGCCTCTGACCCAGCCATGGCCACGCCGCTGCCCCTCCGCCTCTGACCCAGCCATGGCCACGCGGCTGCCCCTCTGCCTCTGACCCAGCCATGGCCACGCGGCTGCCCCTCTGCCTCTGACCCAGCCATGGCCACGCGGCTGCCCCTCTGCCTCTGACCCAGCCTGTCGGCCCCACTGGGCTGCCAGGGCCCTAGTGTGCTCGGTGTAGGGGAGGTCTAAGCTCCACAGCTGGAATTTCAGCTGGGTGTGGTGGCAAATGTCTGTCGTCCCGGTACTTGGGAGACTGAGGGATGAGGGTCACGGCGAGCTCTGGGCCAGCCCGGGCAACCTAACACGCAGCGCTGTGTGAGTGTGTGGGGATCTGTGCAGCCCTGGCACAGCCGGCCGCACCCACCTTGCTCTTGGCGGGAACACAGCGGGCGATCCTGTCCCAGCGGTCGGCGGCGCCACGCGGGTACTGCTGCAGCGCCAGCTCCAGGAGCCGCTGCTGGCCCTGCGTCCACAGCCGCTCCCGCGGCTGCTCGTCCTCCTCGCTGGACTCAGCCTGCGCCGCCGCCGCCGCCGCGGGCGCCTCGAAGTCCCTCTGCCGGCGGCCGCGCGCCTTCTCCTCCGGCCTTCTCCGCGCCCGGGCCTCCGCGCCCGGGCCGAGCTCGGGGCCCCGCGTCGCGTCCTCTTCCCGCTGGGTGATGATGTGGTCGGGCAGGGTCACCGCTGCCTTCGGGGGCCTGGGCGTTGGGGCGCAGGACCTGAGTTCGGAGAGCCTGACCATCCCTAGGAGAGGGCACAGCACAGGGGGCGCGGGGGCTCAGCGACAGCCGCTCCCAGCCCTGCTAGGTGGAGCCGGCTTGGAGGAGGCTGGGCCGAGGGGAACACCCGCTGCGGAGCCCGGAGCCCAGGGACCCAAGGACACAGCGCCCTGGGAGGGCGACGGCCAGAGGCTGGGGTGGGGGGCGCCCCGCGCTGTCCTCCGCTGTCCGGGACGCTGTCAGAGGCGCTCAACTGTGTAGAGAGCGTTTTGTTAAAGTTAAAACAGTTTACCTCACAAAGGGAGAAATACAAATAGCTAAAAAATGTTAGCCACACGCAAAGTGAAACAACAAATGCCCACCTTCCAATCAGTCAACTGGCAAAGATTAGAAAGTAGCAAACAGGGCTGGGGATTTAGCTCAGTGGCTTAAGTGCTTGCCATGCAAGCATGAGGTCGTGAGTTCAATCCCTGGTACCGATAAAAAAAAAAAAAAAAAAAAAAAACCAGAAAGTAGCAAACAAATTTTTTTTTAAAAGGAAATAATTACAATCTCCGATCCTGGCAAAGATGCAGAGACAGGCAGAGCATGGACACATAGGTTAGTTCTGGGGCAGAAACTAGTCTGGCCCTGGGCTAACAAACCACTCTGTGAAGGCTGCAGGGTGCTCAGAAGTCTAATGAAACCCAGCCTGGGAGAACTTGGCTCAGTGACTTGGCAAGTTCCTCACCCACCCCCAAATCTGTGCTGCGGGTAACCACTTAATCTGCCACTGGGCCACTCATGTTTTTTTAATCCATTTTATTCAAAGATGAAAAGAAAGAAAGAAAAGAAAAGAAAAGAAAAGAAAAGAAAAGAAAGAAAAAGCAAAAGCAAAAGCAAAAGCAAAAGCAAAAGCAAAAGCAAAAGCAAAAGCAAAAGCAAAAGCAAAAGCAGAAGAAACAACAGTAAAATTTCAGAACATGTCAACCGGGGCAACAATGGTACATACACTGCAACTCCATTTAACATGTGTTTCATTCTAATCTATTTGAACTTTAATTTTGAGTAGCTCCATGTGGGTAGCGGTCACCATAGTGGACTCAAGCACAGTTGGCCAAGTGCAGGGCACCCTGATTTCCCTCTCCCTCCTTCTGGGACGGGCAGCGCGCGCTTCAGGACCCCGTGCATGGCTGGTGGGAACCCCTGCTGCTGCTAGCAGCTCAGTGTACTCTGCCCTGTGGGCTGGTCATGGCTCAGCTCCACATCCCTCCGAGGTGGCTCTGGTCCCCGTCACTGCTGTGAGTACCAACTCCATCAACTGTGCTCTTCCTATTCACTTCTTCGTGCACCAGAGCCATACACCACTAATACAGCATTTAATTTTGAAATGTCAATTTAGCAACACTGTCTCAAAAAATGGAAAGGGCTGGAGATGTAGCTCAGTGGTAACATCACTGGGTTTCACTCTCAGTACCACACACAAAAAAACCCCAAACAACAAAAAGCAATGTCTGTTGTGTCTCTTAGTCTCTGGGATCTCCATTAGTTCCTGGGAAAGGCCCTGTCCAAAGGTCCCTCAGGTGTTTCCGGCATGAGCCATCCCACAGGTCACCTTAGAGAGCCTCGCACGTGGACACTGGGGGCTGACCCCTCGACTCTCAGGGCCTGCGGGAAGAATGGTTCTTGGTTCAGTGGTCTGCCCAGGTGAGACAACATGCAGCTGGCCATGACTTAAACTGCTGGTGACAGACAGAGACACACACACACACACACACACACGGATAAAACTGTGTTTACCCAACGTGTGTACCTGTTCAGGGGAAGCGCCTGTGACACTGTGCAGCCAGCGCCCACGCTGGTGGCCGAGCTGGGCCAAGTGTCCTCCCTGTTCCTCTCACCAGTGTCGTCATAGGCAGTGTTTGGCTGGACTTGCTCCTCTCCTGTCCACAGACCCCAGTCCCCACCTGAGGGCAGCTCACTGTGTGAGCCCTGGCACTCAGGTGGGGCCCAAGTGCCTCACCCAGAACCGGCAGGAATGGGTGAGATGGCACAGGCAGCAGGCACAGGGCCTGTGCAATGATGCCTGCTTTTACTGTTCCTGCCCACTGGCTGCACACTGTAGAAGGTGCCCCTGCTGCAGTCTACCGCGGGGGCCCAGGACTGGGGACCACTACCTCCCAGGAGTGAGGCGTACAATCAGAGCTGTCCTGAAGGTCTCAGCCTTGGGCAAGGCAGCCATGGGGCAGACTCTGGGATGGGGGGGCCACAGGCCTGGGGCTGCCAGACCCCCTCTTCCCTAAAAAAGAACTAGGACATCAAACAAAACATTCCCCCAGAAATCTTATTAGCAATATTAGAAGCAAAACACCCCAAAGCTGTGTAACACTGGGTAAAACGGTAGATTCACAGATTAGCCCCAAGGTCTGTCCGCTTTGGCACCTGGCTGCTAATGGAGGTAGACGCAGGAAGAGACCCCAGCATAGGCAGTGGAGCGCACTGATGGCCAAGACTCAGTGCTCATTCTCAATCCAAATTACTGACATTTTTACAGGAATCTTCCCTGAACCACTCAGTTGTTTTTGCAAACTAGGGACAATGTTGACACCTTTATATTTTTAACCTGACTTTGTTTGAAGGATTTACAAGTTAAAATCCTACTTTGAGGGCTGGGGATTTAGCTTAGTGGCGTAAGCACCTGCCTTGCAAGCTCGAGGTTGAGTTCGATTCCCAGTATCCAAAAAAAAAAAAAATCCTACTTTGAACATTCTGTGGGCTGTAGTTTTTATGTCACATCCTTGACTACCAAATAGCCCCAGACAACACAGGAACTATTTTTAAGAATCTGTTTTCAAAATATTCTTTCTAAGTCTTTCAAAATAGTTGCTTTCATAGTCATTATTAGTAAGTCCTCTTTACTCCGCAGAAAATTTTTATTATTTGGCACTAACTTTAGAACACTTTTGATTCAAAATGTGAAATTTAAATTCCATAACTTTTAAAAACACTTTGTTAAATATGAGGAAGTCTCTGTGTGACAGCAAATCATTCCCTGGCTACTCTCCACCTCACTGAAACAATGATCCCAGGGCTTCTGGTGAATTCGCTCTGCAGGTATTCTGTGCACTGTATTGGCAGCGACAGAATGAGTACGGAGAGGGGTGACCCTCCCTCAGGAAATGTTGGCACTCACAGTGACGCATGCCCTGCGTCAGGATACAGTGTGGTAGATATGAAAAAACAGGACCCTCTTCTCATTATTCTCAGATAAAATAAAACTCAGGAGAAACCCCAACATAGTGTTCCTGCAGGCAAAGGATCGCTTGCTGTACCCCACTTTGGAGACCAATACTTCATTAATAACTAAAAAAAAAAAAGGAAGTGGGGTGTGGTGGGATGGTCTGTGCCCCTCCTCCAGGTGGCCTGAGTTCAAGGCCAGGCTGGGTAAAAATGAGAGCTTGTTTCAAAAAAAGAAAGAGAGGGGAAGAAAAGAAAGAAAGAATCAAAATGCTTAACACTAGGAACCTGTTAAATAAACTAAAAGGTGTCTATATTATGAACCACTTTGTAGTGCTAAAAGGAAGACGTAATGGGTAGATTACATATGATTTATATTTTCTTCCCTTTATCAATACTTTATCAGGTTTTCTGTTTGAGACAGAGTTTCACTATGCAGTTCAGGTTGGCCTTAAACTCTTAGCAATCTCTGCCTCAGCCTCCTGAGTGTGGGATTACAGGCATCTACCACACATGGCTGAGACTCTAGATTTTGAGAAACAAATTCTTGGGGTGGGGGCTACTCATCTGTCCTGAAGGTGGCATATCATCTGTGATGATGGTGGACAGCACGGGGAAACAGCACAGGGTACTTTGTGTGTGTGTGGGGGGGGGGGTGCAGGGGATCAAACTCATAACCTCGCACTTGCCAGGAAGGCGCTTATGCTGCTGAGCTAAATCCCCAGCCCCAGCAAAGGGTACTTGTATGATGTGCAGGCTGGTGTTCTCCTGCAGGTCCCTCCCTGCAGGTACTAGAGGAGAAGAACTGCAGTGTTCTTTAAAGTCACTAAATGCTTCTTTCAGTGCCAGCTGTCTGCAGAGAAAAGCAGGCTTGTCGGGCCTGAACTTTAATAATCCCTTTTAAATGGATCAGAAAGAGTCAAGTTCATTGGATGAAATGATCACACCCTTGTACTTCAAGAAGTTATTGTAAAAGGGTTTATTTGGAAGACAGCACTTTAGAGTGGTGGGTTAGGGTGGGTGCTGACTCACCTGGGGAGCAGGTAACAGAATCCTTCAGTTGCTTGGCTTTGGTTGTCACCTGTTTCAAAACACAAAAAGTACGAGATCTTACTTCCGCGTGCCTTGCAGGCTGAGTGACCTGTTCCATGTAAGCCCTGCACAGGACCCTCAGGTCCACAAGACCCTCAGTCACTGGTCCAAACCACTCACTCATCACAAGAAAACAGAGGCCAGAGAGATGGAATTCTGGACACCAAAACTCGACTCTTCAGCAGCAGAGCAGAGCAGAGCAAGAACGCAGGGACCTGTCACCGCGTCTAGATCAGAGGTGGCTCCATAGGCTGGTTTCCAGATCTCTCTACAAACGGATTCTTTTAAGTTAAAAATTTTTCAGAAATTGAATACTTTTCTTCAATGAGGAATATTAGGGAATATAATAATCAGCACAGAAAATGACATTTATGCTAATGTTATAACAGAAATCCCAGAAATTTTTTTTCATCTAAGAGCATATATGTGACATCAGAAGAACAAGTGAACAGGGCAGTCAGGTCCAAGACCCTTGATAATTTGCATGAGAATGGAGTCATAGAAGTAAGTCACTTTACCCAGTGATCATCCATCCAATTCATCCACCCTTCCTTTAAAAATAAATGGTAGCGTATTGTATGTCTCGTTCTGTAGTTTACCTTTTGAATGTCTTGCAGATCTATCTATGTATACATTATTCTTTTTAAAATTGAGCTAAAATTTAGTGTTGTAGGATTTTTAATTATATAATTCAATGAGGTTTTTAAGAGAAAAAAAAAACAGACCTAGTTAAACAACTTCCTCAGCAAATTATAGAACATTCTCATTATTCCAGAAAGTTCCTTCATGACCCTGTCAATCTCAACAGGCCACAGGCCACCATCGTTCTGATTTCTGTTATTTATTTCTTTTTAAATTTTTTTTTATTTTTAATTTTTATTTCTTAAAATATGGGGTCAAAATTAATTAAAAAACTTAATTGGGTGCAGTAGTATACACTTGGAATCCCAGGTATTAGGGAAACTGAGGCAGATGAACAGGAGTTCAAACCCAGCACACATAATTTAGCAATTTAAAACCTGTCTCAAAAGATAAAAAAGGCTGGGGATGTAGTTCAGTGCAGATATCCTGGGTTTAATGCTCAATTCTATAAAATGAAGGGGGGAAAAATGAGGAAATCTACTTAGAGATACCATTACAACAAGTGGCAAGGACCACTTACCGAGAGATACTTTAAGAACAAGAGAACATTTAAAGTGGCTTGACCAGCTGCTAACCTGAGCTTAACTGGACTAAGCGAAAAGCAGAAGACAGCACAAATGGCATAAAATACCCATTCCCAGAACAATAGCAGAAAAACTTGCCAAATATTGGGAAAGATTAAATATACAGAAAAGTGAGACATATAGAATCCCAAATAGCCACAATCAAAAAAGAACCTATGCACATCACATCATAGTCAAAAACCAGAAGGAAAACAGGGACAGAATCTTCGAAGTTGTTAGAGAACTACAGTGAATCACTTATGTGAGTAGACTCTAGAATTACAGCAGACTTCCCAACACAACCCTGAAGGCCAGGCGAGCTTGGAGTAAAGTGTTTCAAGCCCTGAAAAGTAATAACGTCCAACCCTGACTTATATATACTGTAAAACTTTCTTTTAAAATTGATGAAGAGGGGCTGGGCACAGTGGCACAGTGCCTGTAATCCTAACACTCAGGAGGCTGAAGCAGAAGTGCCAAGTTTGAGGCCAGCCTGGGTTACAAACTGAGTTCAAGGCCAGCCTGAATCATACAGTGAATGAAACCCTGCCTCAAAAAAGATCAATAAATAAATGAATAAATAAAATAAAATTGATGAAGAAATAAGGAATTTCTATAATAAAGAACACCTCAAGAAATTCATGACCACCGAACAAGCACTACAAAAAGCTCACAAGGATATCCTAGAAGGATGTAATGAAGTAAACAAGGCCAAAAAATCTAAGAATGAATATACCAGACAGGGTTAGCAGCTAAGCTGAAGCCTAAGGGATGGGGATTAGCAAGGCCAGGAATACGTAAATACTGTTAGGACTCTGATCGGTCTCTACACACTGCATAGATTGTTGAGAAGCAACACTCACCAACATGCAGTGCACAGTAAACACATTTAGTCAAAAAAGAAACTCAAGGATTACAAAATCAAAGGATGGAAATATTTCATGCAAAACCTTGAAAAAGCAAGAGCAGCTATCCAAATTTCAGACAAAGTTGACTTTAAGCCAAAACTGATCAAAGGAGGCAAACTACTACATACTGGCTAAGAGAACAATCCAGGAAGTGGTAACAATTATAAACATATATTCATCAAACATCAATGCACCCAACTTCATGAAATGAATATCACTGGAAGTAAAAATTAGCTAAGTACCAACACAATTATAATGGAACACGCAATATTCCACTTTCACAAATAGATGAACTAGACAAAAAAAAAAAAATTAACAAAGAAGTTTTAAAGTTGAGCCAAATCTTTCAACAAATGCACTTAGTTGATATCTATAGACTTTTATCCAACTACAACAGAATATACATTCTTCTCAGCAGCACATGGGTTTTCTCCAAAATAGACCACATTCTAGTCCCTAAACTACACATAAGTAAATGCAAAGAACTGAAATTATCACATGAATATCACCAGATCATATGCAATGAAACTAGAAACAAACTGCAATAGAAACCATTGAAAATTATGCAAACACATGGAAATTAAGCAATATCCTCTTGAATAATCAATGAATCAAGGAAGAAATTAGAAAGTTGCTAGAATCACACAATAATACCAGTACAACATACTGGAAAAGCACGGAACACAATGAAACCAGTCCTCAGAAGGAAGTTTATAACTATGAATTCCTGCATCAGAAAAATAGAGCAAGCCCAAATAAATAGCCTAATGGTACACCTCAAAGTCGTAGCAAAACAAGAACAATCCAAATATAGAGCTTGTACAAGAAATTATAAAGATCAGAACATAAATTAATGAAATGGAGATGAAAAAAAGAAACAAGAAGAAAAAATGATGAGCTGGTTCCTTAAAAGGCCAAACAAAATAGACAAACCCTTAGCCAATCTTACAAAAAAGACACAAGTCAATGCAATTAGAAATGAAAAAGATGAAATCACAAAGGCCACTGCCAAAATCCTGAAAATTATTACAACTACTTTGCAAACCTGCACATTGAAAAAATGGAGAACTCAGAAGAAATGGAGAAAACTCCTTAACAAGGAGCCAGCCTGTAATCCCAGTTCGCGGGAGGCTGGGAACTGAAGGAACACCATGAGTTGCAGGCCAGGATAAACTATATATGAGAGCTTGTCTCAAAAACCAAACCTAACCAAACTACACCAAACCACACCAAACTGAACCAACAAAAAACCTTAACAAGATACTGGCAAATTGAGGCAAATCATTAAAACATTTAAACACCATGACCAGATAGGCTTTATCCCAGTGATAGAAGGGCAGTTCAATAAATCAATATATATAATTCATCACATAAATAGAAGCAAGGACAAAAATCACACAATCATCTCAATAAATGAAGAAAACATCTTTGACAAAATCCAACATCCATTCATGAAATCCTGAAAACAAACAAACAAACAAACAAACCAGGTATAGAAGGGCCTTGTCTCAATCTGATCAAAGCCATTTATGACCAAACCACTGCCAACATTAAACAGGGAAAAGCTGAAAGCCTTCCCTCTAAAATCAGGAACAAGACGAGGATGTTCACTACCACCACTCCTGTTCAACGAAGCCCTCAAAACATTCGCCAGAGCCATCTGACAAGAGAAAGAAGTAAAAGGGGTATGTACAGGAAAGGATAAAGTCAAAGTATCTTTATTTGTAGATGACATGATCTACTTATAAGACCCTAAAAAGTTCATGAAAAGAATCCCAGAATTAATTACCAAATTTGGCAATATAGCAGGACACAAGGTCAACACACAACTACCAATAGCATACCTGTACACCAATAATAAACTTACTGAGAAAATCAGGGAAACAACACCTTTATAATATTATCAAGAAAAATTAAATATACTAGGGATTAACCTAACCAAGGAGTAAAAGATCTCTACAATGAAAACTACAGTATTTTGAAAAAGGAAATTGAAGAGGGTATCAGAAAATGAAAAGGTATTTCTTGTTCCTGGGTAGGCAGAACCAATATAATCAAAATAGCCATACTTTCAAAACTGACTTAACATTTACCAAAATCCCAATCAAAGTACCAGTAACATTCTTCACAAAACTACAGAAAACAATCTCAAAATTTATAAGTATCCAGAATAGACCTAGAATAGCAAAAGCAACCTGAGCCATAAGAGCAAGGCAGAAGAATCACAATTTGGACTTCAAATTATACTACCAAGCTATATGATAAAACCAGTATTGGAAAAAAGAGAGACACATAGAACAACAGAAGAGATATAGAGGATGCAAAAACAACTCCTAAAAACAGTCACATTTGCTACCTGATCTTTCACAAAAATATGGTTGGGGAAAAATAGCTTCCTTAACAAATGGTGCTAAGAAAACTGGCTTCTACATGCAGAAGACTGAAGCTATACCATATTCTAAACTAAAATAAAAATGGATCAAGACAAAACAGGTGAAACTCTTCAAGACATGGGGATAGGCAAAGAGTTTCTGAACAGAACCCCAGTTGCACAAGTGATAACACAAGAATCAACAGGTGGGACCATATCAAATTAGAAAGCTTCTGCACCGCAAAGGAAACCACCAACAGAGGGAAGACACAACTTCAATAGGAAAATATTTTTGCTATCTATTCCTCAGAGGATTAATACCTATAATATATAAAGAACTTAAAAAATGTAGACCCCCAAAATAAAATACCCAACAAAAAATAGGCACCTGCAATAAACACTTGTCAGAAGAAGAAATACAAATGGGTGATAAATATATGAAAAAAAATGTTCAATTAAAATAACATTAGATCACTCTTACTCTAGAAAGAATGGCTATCGTCAAGAAACTGGACAACAACAAATGCTGGAGAGGCTGCGGGGGGGGGAACCATTCATTGGTGGTGGGAATGTGACAACAGTTATGCAAATCAGTATGGAGATTCTTCAAAAGATGAAAATATTAAATTCCATTCAACACAAGTATTCTCCTCCTTGATATCTTCTGAAAAGTTAAAATCATCATATCACAGCAATACATGCATATCCATGTTTATAGCAGCACAATTCACAATAGCAATACTGTTACAGGTCTATCTGTTTAAATTATCTATTTCTTCTTGATTAATAGTAGTTTATGTCTTCTAGAAATTTGTGCATTTCATTTATATATATTAGAAAACTAAATACCTAATTTCTGGCATACAGTTGTTTACAGTAGGATTCTTTTATAATCATTTTTATTTCTGGTAGGTTAGTAGTAATGTTAGTTTTTCATTTGACTCCAACACACTGAGCCTTTTCTTGTTGTTGTTCATTTTACTAAATGTATATCAATTTTCTTGGTTTTTTAAAAGAATTATCTTTGTGTTTCAATGATTTTATCTAAATCCTTCATTATTCTCTATTTCATTATGCTGTATTTTTTTTTCCTGCTTGATTTAGGTATATATATTTGTGTGTGTGTGTGTGTGTGTGTGTGTGTGTGTGTATGTGTTAAGGTTACTTAATGACTTGAGATCTTTCTTTTTCCTTACATAGGCAATCACAGTTACAGATTTCTCTCTATGGCTTTTGTTAGGTATATTCTTGAAGTTTTAGTATGTTTATCTTTATTCATCTCTAAGAATTTTCTGATTGCTGTGTGACTTTTTTTCTTTTATTTCTTTTATTTTATTTACTTTTTTTTTACTTGCTAGTTATTTAGAAGTTGTTTAGTTTCCACAATTTCCCCATTTTTCCTGCTACTTATTTCTAATTTCATTCTATGGGGATTAAAGAAGATACATTACGTTATTTCTATGCTTTTAAATCTACTAAAGTTTGCCTGATGACCTAACTTATGTTATGTCCTGAAGGGTATTTCATGGCCCTAAAGAACAGCACATGCTCTATTGCTCTTAGGGTATTTTAGAAATGCCTAGTAGGTTGTGTTGGTTTATCATATCACTCAAGTCTTCCTAATTGACCTATCAAGTTATTTACCTATGATTGAAGATATTTAAATTTATTATATTGTTATTTTTATATTTTTGGTCTTTTGAGACAGGGCCTCACTATATAGTCCAGACTGGCATTGGAGTCATTATGTAGCTCAGGCTGGTCTTGTACTCACAGTGACTTTCCTGCCTCAGTCTCCTGAGTGCTGGGATAACAGGTGTGTGACACCATGCCAGGAAAGGATATTTAAATTTAAAACCATTTCTGTTGAATTTAAAACCAATATTGTTGCATATTTTTCCATTGAGTTCTCTCATTTTTGTTTCACAAGTATTCTGGTGTTTTGTTATTAGACACATATATGTATACTATTGTTTCATTGTCCTGGATTGGCCTTTTTATCATTATGAAATGTCTTTTATCTTCAGTTTAGTTTAAAATTCTTTTACTCTTTACAGTCTGCCAAGAGAATTTCCAGGATGATGGTGGAGGGGTGAGCAGCACTGAAATAACCTCTCTGAGATTTGGAGTCCTGATGCTGGAATATAGCAACAAGGGAGAATGGCAGCAGGGCCCCAGGACCCAGCAGGGATCTTAAGCAAGAATTGGAGCCCATGGGGAGAGTGAAGAGAAGAGACCTCAACACAGAAGGAGGTGCAAGCAGTGCATTTTCCCTGAATCCAGGTAGGAGGAGTGGCTCAAATGTACACAAGCACAGTGACTTCCGGTGACTCCAGAGGCCTCCAAATAGGCAGTGACTTCTGATCCCCAATAAATTTAAGAGGTAGGATGTTGCAATAGACTCAAAAGCCAAAAGCCGGCTATGCCTAGATGCCATCTCTGAAAAGCTGTCATTTATTGAAAGTTCTAGCAATAAAACTACCTACCATAAGCAGTTTGTAAGCATCAACACAGAAATTGAGCTTATAAAAAGAAATAAAAATGATGAAAGCAACCTATAACCCCAGACTTCTGGCTTTCCAAAGGCAAGCCCAGAGGCCAATGAAGTAGAACAATTTGAAAGCTAACCCTCTGGACTCTCTGAAATGGTAACAGCAAAATTAACAAAACAGATAAATGAGGTTCTAGAAAAAATGAAATTAGAAATAATTTCTCAGGCTGGGGATTTAGCTTAGTGGCTTAAGCGCCTGCCTGGCAAGCACGAGGTCGTGAGTTCAATCCCCGGTACCAAAAAAAAAAAAATTTCTCAGACAGCTACAGAGACAGTGACCATTATTAGTGAATCTAGAGTAGACACATATAAAAAACAATAGAGGCCCTTAGGAAAATGATGGAAACCATGAATGCTCAACATAAGAAAGAAATGGAATCCATGAAACAGATTCAAACAGATATCTAGGACATTAAAACTTCTACTGAAAGTATACACAGCAGAACAAGCCAGTGTAAAGAAAGACTATCACATCTAGAAGATAGGTTTGTGGTTAGTGATTATAAAAAGAAAGATTTCTTAAAAATAGCAAGGGACCACAAGTGATCAATCCAACAACTGCTAGGTGGTGCAAAGAAGAATAACATAAGCTTGACGGGAGTCAGTGATAAAGCAGGAGATGGTGCAAATGACACAAAAAACCTGTTCACAGAAGTAATGGCAGAACTATGCTCTAAGCATGGAAAAAGAACTTGACATAGAGGTAAGTGAGGCATATCTCCAATTAGCCAGGATTTAAAAAAAAATCTATATCAAGACATATGATCATTAAGAGTTGAGAAATTCAACACAAGAACAGGATATTAAAAGCTGTTTTTTAAAAAAGCTGTTACAAAAAATATTACTTATAAAAGAAAGCCAAAAGAAAAAAATCCCTCTAAGTAGAGAGAATGAATTAATACTTATAGGTAACCAACTTGGGACCCCTTCTATCTCTCTCTCAGACAGAAGCTTTCTTTTAATAAATATACTGTGTTCTTAAAAAAAAAAAAAAGAAAGAAAGCCCATAAGAATCACAGCAGATTTCTCAACACAAACCCCCAAGTCAAGGACAGCTTGGAGTGAAGTATTCCAAGCCCTAAAGGAAAACAACCTCCAACCCAGATTGAAGTGCTCCACAGTCTTAGCTTTCTTTTTTTTTTTTTATAATTTTATTTAAAGAGAAAAAACAAAACAAAATAAAACAGAATAAAGGGTAGCGACAATACAGTATTCCAAAGAAAAAAGGAAAAGTACAACAACAACAAGACCTAAGCAATTATTACTTGACAAATTACATACTGACATCTTGGAAATAGTTGTTCAAATTACAAAGTTAAAACATGTAAAGTAGACATTCAAACAGTGAGACTGTTAACAGTTCTGCTCCACGATCTGACAAAAACAACAATATGGTCATCCATCTTACCCACTCAAATATACATGCAATTATATCAATAGAGTAAAATTAAACACAACAAAACAGAGCAGAGCGGATCACAAGAAAGCAATGCAAGACATAAATTTCAAAACTAGACAATTGGAGATATTCACTCTCTTATCATATTGACTCTTGTTCTTCCAAATAGTTGTTCATATTGTCACATAAAGGGAATTCACATGAAACAACCTAGTATGGAATTGATCTGAGCAGGACGAGGAGGGCATTACAGATCTTCAAGACCAGACATTAGGGAAGCCATGAATGGCTGTCATAGTGTCTCTCATTCTCCTCAAAACAGCTGTCCATACCTTAATGTGTGTTGAACTTAAACAAGGCAAAGCAAGCTAAGATCACTTTGAACAAAAAGTGATAGTTTTGCTGGACTTCACATCATGACATTATGGAATCAGCACTGGGTATTGTAGTGTC